>JAACJT020001441.1:0-15076 GCA_009936485.2 Gymnarchus niloticus | reverse complement strand
TTTTTGTTATGTGAGTAAAGAAGATTGTGATGGGATAAGAGACATCATAAACAGGAAGGGGGGGAGGGGGGGGGGGGGGGGGGGGGGGGGTACCAAAGCCATATATTGGCACTTTAACTTCATGCAGATCTTCACGGAGTAAAATATCAATACAGTGCTGTCTGAGTGAGGTGTGTAGCTCAGTAGGGTTGGTCTTTGGAAAGTCATGGGTTCAAAACCACTGGTGGGCATTAATCCCATCGGGCCTTTAGAACACCGCAGTTCTGCAGAAGCAGCACGTTTTTGTGCTTCTTATTGTGTAGCCACATGAGTAACATATTGTGGGTAAAAATCTGGTACATTGGCACTGGCACCTGGGTGACGTTATTCTCTGCTGTGGTTGTTGTTTATGATAACGTAAGCTCGCCTAAATTGGGCAACACTCAGATGTTTCTGTCATGGTGAAGTGCTGGCACTCCTAAGAGCCACGCTACCTTATTTTTCATGGATGCTTGCAAAGTCACAAGCCGTTCATTCGTTCCAGTTCACAGAAACATGAAAATCACTTCACCTGGAGTTATCATTTTTCACGTGAACCATGTAAACGACGCTATTATACACAATCTCTTTAAATTTATAGATGACAATAAGAAGGTTGTTCTCAAATTTCCAAAAGAAGTCACAAAGCGATTCAAAAACAGATCACTAATGGTTTGTAACAGCACAATACACACTGCTGGGTACCTGCACTTGAAGACTGACCTGCGGTTTCAAAGACTGTCATAAAAATTTTTTACAACAAAGGGAGAGAGGGACAGAGATGGGAAGAGAGGACCAATGCGTGCTATTTCTGTATTCCGATTCCTTATTTGACGCATCTGGATACAAATCGTAAGTGACAAACAGTTTATAGTTAGACACTGATGCTGGAATTCAGTGGGCTTTAGTGACACTCGATCTTCGCACACCTGCTAGATAAAACGTTGCGGAATTAATTAGTTAACAAAACCTGTCACCGTACATTATACCACAGGAAGTGAAATTCACGGACACATTTCCTGTTCAGTCCTGTGTCTATCACGATACGAAGAACGTAAACTAACACGTTCCTGTACTCAGACCCTATAACTAATTGTAGGCACCTTTTTTTCTGCCATTTTTACCAGCCTCATTAAATTCACTTCCATGTGACAAGTCATCTAGTTTGTCCCCGAAGCAAAGAGCGACGACGATGGCTCAGGGTTTCCTGGAGTGGATGCGAAGGTTTGTCATTGCCACACCAGACTGTACGCAAGATCGGCCGTAATGCCGCTCCCACATATGGGATGCCAGCATTCAGTGGAACTGGTGCCCCTAAAATTCCCATAGTATCGGGGGCCCCAGTATACGCTCCCCATGATGATCTACCATACCACACTGGGTGTACCCTGCATGTGACCTTTGCTTCCTGCAATAAGCTCCACCCTCACTAGGTAGCAGCCTATCAAAAATGAGTGGCCCAGTATAGTCATTGTGGAGTTATTGGTGTGCTTCTGGATGTAGCTAAAAGTCCAGATTAAGCTTTAAGTTTACATTTAGATTGATGCACTATATACCTTGTATTTATTGTAAATCTGTACTATGTTTTTGCCCCCCGTGAGCTGTCCCCTCCCCTGCTACTCTGGCAAGAGACTTTCGCTCTGCTCTCCGGAACACACGTGACAATAAAGCTTGACTTGACTTGACTACAGGTTCACCTGTACTGCACCTGAAAAACTTCTCCCTCTGACTGCTGAAACAATACACATCAATTCCCATAGAATCCAGTGCAAAAATACATCTATATCAATACTAAAGCGGTGTATTGATGCATATCAATGTGCATCGACGTGCAACAAAGCGTACTGTCAATATTTAGAGAGGAAGAATGTGGCCCATGATCCCCAAAATGGAGTGTTTGTGAGTCATAACAAGCTCTTCAATGTCTTTGTTCAGTTTTTGTATTAAATTTCAAGGGACGCCAGATGTCTCACATTGTTGTCTGTATGAGAGCTTCATTGTATTGCCATTTGTAGCCATTATAGATGCAAATGGGAAGACACGGCACAGATAAAACTGGTGCAGCGCTGTGATCAAAGCCTTCAACAAACACGTCAAACAAAAATGTCTACCATCAAACAAAACCCTGATCCAAATTGCTTAACTGTCAGAAAGAGCAGTTATGACAGATGATAAAATTTGCAACAGATCAGGGCTATAATACAATCGCATACAGAAGCTGACATTAATTAAGTATAATTTAGGTTTAGATTTAAGTTTTTAGACAAATTATCTATGATGG
Source organism: Gymnarchus niloticus (assembly GCA_009936485.2). Taxonomy (NCBI): domain Eukaryota; kingdom Metazoa; phylum Chordata; class Actinopteri; order Osteoglossiformes; family Gymnarchidae; genus Gymnarchus; species Gymnarchus niloticus. The sequence goes on along the minus strand of JAACJT020001441.1, from coordinate 12,777 downwards.
CTTTTCAGGTATCATTCTGCTGGACAAATATTACCTATTTCTCTGTCATCTTTTGGGTCGGCAAACTCATAGTCATTCAGCACCGACTTAGCTAAAATTAAAGGTTTATTTTTCCTTAAATATATTGAAAAAGGAAAGGTTGAAAAAGCAAATGTGTGAGACTATAGCTGACTGATGAACCCAATACTGGCCACGTTCACCTGTAGTCACTGTCCCGTGCCTCCTCCCAACACACTCCAGTATATTTATTTCTGTATATTCATATTTCCAATGTGCGAGCCCAGATTTGCTGTTGGAAGCCCTGCCTTTTGTACCCTGTCAATCCTAAATTAAAGACGCTGTGAAAGACTCTCCTGTTAAACTATGCACGGTACTGCCTTGTTACAGTTATTCTATTTATGGGGATTGTTTACAGCTACCCTTACGAAAGAAGACAACTGTAGGAAAAATACAAATCCAGGAGTCTTTGGATGTTTTGTGCATGGAGGAAGAGTACGGCTTAGATTTATGTGCTAATATTTCAACGTGGCTCTTGTTCCCAGACTAACTGGGTTTTCGGTCTGGCAAGGCTACTGGCGTTCGTGCCTCCTGATGCTGCTAATTTGCTAATGGTTTTATTTTTCTTTTTGTCGGTATTAATACCCGTTGGCTATCATCTCTACTCATTACTTTGTGTCGTTAATTAGTTTTCCACATGTTTTGAGAAGGAAGGCTTATTCCTGGGGGATTCGTGACAATGCAGTTAATGGCACATATCTCGATCATCTGATTACAAAGCACCACCCCACTCCGTGTCTAACACAACCCAGAACTGCCTACCTCCTCTGGCATTACAAAAACTTTCAAAATTAGTCTACTTTGACAAGTAACTTTACTCCCAGTAAGGCTGAATTTTTTGGTTTCTTTAAAATGTACGCTTTTCCTTGTACTGTTCAAAATTTTTTTATCTAACGTGGACGTTTGCAGTAGTTTTTGGTAGGGAACAGAAGATTATAGTTTACGCCTGAGTGTGTCGATGGTGAATGTGTACAAATAAGGAGGAGGCGTTAAAAAATAATCACGACCAATCACAATATGAAAAAAAAAAATTGTGCATAGAGGTTAATGGGCTCTTCTGTCCTGCAATGGAGTGTACACAAATGAGTGAATTGCAAGAGATGAATATGGACTATCGAATGTGAAAAGATAAATATGTTGTGAACATTTGTAAACCTACACGTGATAGCTGAACTCGAGTTTCAGCAATGAAACAGAATGCTTAATGGGAAAGTTCTTTTCAACTCTGATCAAACGCCATAGTGCAGCACAAGCCCTATTAGATTCTGGGTGGAAAATCGAAACAGCACATGTGAATCTGGAAAGAACTTTGGGCCACGGATTCCTGATTTCAGGAGCGCCGGTGCAGAATCTGCCCTCCAAACATCTCACCTCTCAGCCTAAGCAGGATCACACAAGGGCCTGGAGGCTATCCCAGGCAGTTTACAGGCAGCAATTAGACACACTGCATGTCTTTGAATTATAGTAGAAAAGATATCAGTACAGGCAGGGTTCAAAGCCACAACCCGGATATGGGAGGTGAAAGTGATAATCAACCAGGAACCACGTGACCCAGACCATTATTCTTGATGTCCGGTGCTGGAGCAAATCCAGAAAGTAGCAGTACAAACCTGTAAAAAGAGATTTTAAAAACAGACGCTGTAAAAGACTGTTCTTTGAGCTCGCTGACACCTAGTATATCACAAGCTTTTTACAATCAGCCACCTGCAACAGCAGTAGCCTAGTGATTAAGGAGATTGATTTACAACCCGGCAATATGAAGGATATCGGACCAGTTTAATCCCAGCAAGGGGTCCTGCTGAACACCAATGAGCACCATACCAGAATTGTTCCAGTAAAATGGGCAGCATGTACAAATGGATAAAATTGCAAGCTTCGATGGATAATAGCGTTGAGTATGAAAGTGTGAAAAGAAATGCATTTATAAGTTCCATGCCGTTATTGCGAAAATCCAACTGGCGCTACACTTCCAGCACAGCTGTCCCCCCAACCCTGCCGCCCACGTCTTTTTAATATTAAATGTGCTTTTAAGCTACGCGTCCGCTCAGCTTACGCAGCAAATTAGAAGTTTCTTCAATCCCCGGCATTTCACTTATCTGCAAATTATGAGGACACCAACAAACACTTTGTTTCTGGGCATGTGAACAGCAGGTGTAACTTTTAGAGATACTGTATGAAACTCGGAGTGCTATGGAAAATGGCCCGGGTGGGGGGCGATTCCACCTTTATCGAGATGGCGCCATCTCTTTTTCCAAGCCCTAATTCACGATGAGGCATCCCAAAAAGAACTACAGGGTTTTTCGTACGTAAGAGCTATATAAACGCAATACGTAGCATTAAACCTAAACACTGAAAATATGTTTATGTTGTAAAAATTTCCATTTGGTTCCATTGGTTGTTTCACAGACTAGTATTCTAAATATATCATCTCATTCACTTTGAAAATTCGTAAAGGAGAAGCTAGTCAGTGGCCAATGGTCAGTGGCTTCAAAACCCATGATGACTGGTAGTATAATGAACTATCAATCAATGCTCGCAATACAGCTTTGAAACCTATTTTAGGTCCAGCACTGATTGGTTAGTCTGAGATACTCCCACCCACCATGGGTTTTGAAGCTTCATTTAGCACCAACATTGATTGGTTACTTCAGGACACTCCCACCCCCCCACAGGTTTTAAAGCCTCATTTGTTCCATCACCAGGAAAAAATGCTGTCTCATTACTCTAAAGTAAATGAAGCTGAATGAACTGTTAACTCGACATTTGCCTGTAATTATAACCTTGTGTTCATGTTTACATGCAAACCATCTAGAAATGACCTAACGGCCACTTCAGTTTTCCACGTTATACCGGCCATTACCTTCCTGTTAAAGGTGCAGGAAAGAGGAGTCTAAATGCACCACCGGTCACCCTAATGTGTCATAAATAAGGCTTATATAAGGACACGGCTTTAAAAATGTTTCAGCAGTCGGCATGGAGTGGCACGTTCACATCAAATTGGAGCAGAGATGCTTTGAAGTGCTGGTTGACAGCAGCTTCTGCTCGTACGTGACCCAGCGCTCTGTTCCTTCGTACCACTGACAAAGTGTATATGTGGGACGCTCTCTTTCACACAAACAGCATCTCTGTCATCCGTCGTATTACCAGAGTAACCAAACACTGCATGGTAAACATGATACAGGAGAGCCAGAGATTTGAAATTCACCGAGGATGCATTTTGTGAAGAATATTTAACAGCGATGGCATAATGCTGCTCTATACACCAGTCAATCATGAAATATTCATTTGGACTGCTTTCATTATAAAAGAACGTTTGCTTCTTTTGTGGCGTGACCAACAAAAAAATAAAATGTGATATTTAGCCAAAGCGGACAAAAATCATGTACAATGGGGTTTGGAATCTGAATAATCAGGGTGATATTACATGCTGGGTCATAGAGTGAAAAGTCCACTCAAAAGAGTTCTTGCATGATTGCATAGTCCACAGTCAGAAGATCCCATACCCTGCTAAAGGCAGGTGACCAGAACAGAACGGAGAACAGTAACTGACTTTAAACTACCAGTGCATATGACCCGATTGTTAGATGCCTATTACTAACCAGGTTTTCATTAGTTATGTTAGTTTAGTAACCCCAGAAGTCCCATACAGTTTGTAACCGCAAACAGAAAATTATGGAAATGATTACCTTCTGCTCGTGGAATCTGATACAAAACAGATGCACCTCACAAAAATGCCTTTTTATGATGAGTAAAAAAGACAAAAGCCTATTATGAAATTACCCTTTTACAAATTTAAGCACCTACAGTAGAAAAAAGAGCTACACAGGAGCCAGTGAATAATACAGAAAAGCCTTGTTTCACAGAAAGGAAATCATTCATTCAGGTTCATCGGTTGCTTTTCTTAAAGCTTAATCAGTAAAATAAAACAACTAGACTCATGGCTCTCCATTCTGACGCTTTGAGCTTCGAGATCTGCATGTTTCAGGACACGGTTTTCCTTTACTTAGCAGGTGCTTCCAGAACTCTCCTTCAGTCATATAAATAAAGAGACAAATGCTGATACATGGGACTTGGAAGCTGGGTACCCATGCTAGAACCTGGCTCGCACGCAGACTGACACAAAAACACAGCAGGGAGTCATTCGCGGTGTGAATCCTACATCTCTCTTTGCCTGATCAGTAACAGAAAGTTCACCTATTCCTTACTTACCGCTGATGCAGAGGCTGAGGGAGCACAAGCCTTCCTCGCAGGTCTTCTGGCTTTCTTCAGCAGACTGGGAGCCTCTTGCCATCTTCCTGGGGGACAGCCTCCTCACAATCTTCAACATTCTGTTCACTTTGTCCATCTTTCCCACCCCTTCCTTACTCATTGATCTCCCCTGAGCTCCTCAACCTTTAACTCCCTCTCTCTCTGTCTCCAAATGAGGCAAGAAGCAGCAGGGACTGCCTGATGTTGTTTTCTTTCACTCGGAGCTTTGAGAGTGAGAGGGAAAAAAAATGAATTCATTCCAGCCCATAATTGCAGTGCAGAGCCTGAACCCACTGCTTCAGCGTAGAACACTGCCTCTGGCTTCTTACGATTTCTGCCTTGGTCTTATGATGCCTTGCACTTAATCAAGGTTGTAGCAATTCTCGCTCAGTTCAATGCTGATACTTGATCAAACCGAGGAAGAGGAATTTATCTACCAACAGATGTTACGTGTCTTCTTTTCAGTCCTGCTCAGTACATGGATCTGTGGTACATTTACAGATGGCAAAGCGTACTGGAGATGTGGGTGGAAAAAAGAAATTTATCTAGTGGAACTGAACAGCTATTATTTAAAGTAGTTCAAACAGAGGGAACATAGATAGTTGGCAACAGCCTAAAAGTTCAACTCATCCCTTAATATCCAGTAAATGAATGTAGACAGTTGAAAGCAGTCTAAAATTCTGATTCATCCCCTAATCTCCAGTGACTGATTGGAGACATTTGGGAACAGTCTAAAAAACTGACTCATCCCCTAATCTCTAGTGACTGATTGGAGATGGGAATAGTCTAAAACTTTGACTCATTCCTTAATAACCAGTAACTGAATGTAGGCAGTTGGGATCAGTCTAAGAGTTTGACTCATCCCCTAATCTCCAGTGACTAACCCTGAACTGTGCCAGCAGCTCATTCTCACCCCAGTTCTTTCCACTTTTCCATTTAGTTTCTTCACTACCCCGAAGGGCCCGCTGAGTTAGTGCTGATTTTGCATGGCATTATGAATGTTTCATCTGCATTCATATTAATGGGAAATTCTAGTGAAATTTGACCAAAATGTTTGGGTGGAAGTGACCAAAAAATGCTAATTTTTGCATTCAGTTTCCTGGATTATGAATTATCAGTGATTTTTATGCATATGCCAGTAAACAGCTCACTATAATAACCATTCGCATACCTTGCATTTTCACAAGGCCTTATGGGAAAACAAAACAGAGATACGAGTGCAGTCCCACTGAAGAAAATACCATAGGAACACATACATGGTGTAAGTCAATCAAACGTCCTTATATTAAAATGTGATTAATTCTCACAGTCCGCCGAGTGCTCTCTATGTATGCAGTATGAATTGTGCAAGTAGAATGTGATTTGTTTTTCCACACTTGGTTTTAGATGCATAGGACATGTGGTGGAGAAGATTCCCTTCAAAAGTTGGGACGCCTGTGAAGGTTTTAAAATTGGCTTCCCGCTTGACACAGGATGGATTCATGCAGTACAGAAGCTTTGTTGAGACTTTCTCCACTCACAGTCACGAGATACTGTAGCTTTTTCTGGCTGTCACAGTTGACAACTGTGCAGGTGTATGAAAATGAAATGATGCGTTATGCACCCGTCAAAATAGAGGTACATTGGAAATCTTTATTCTTCACATATCTTGCTCTTCATGAGAAACACGCATACAGGTGAGAGTCGAGCTTGTGATAGGGGTTTCGAGGCCATCCATCCACCCAGCACCCTTGAAGCAGTTTTTGGGGTTAACATATATCCACTACAGGGTCACAGAGAGCCTGGACCTTAAGTATAGAATCACTGGACATTGTTTGGGATGCCAGTCCATTGCAGAGAAACTTAGATACACTAAGATAAGCATACATGTATGTTTTCAGGAGGAACACACAAACTCCACTCACTCACACACACACACACACACACACACACACACACAAATGGGCTAGGGGTCTGGGTTATTGAACCCCCAATCGTAGAGGTGCGAAGCCTACGCTGCAGTAAAACACAGTGCTGCCTCCACTGCTGTTTCAGTCCTGGCTTAAGTCGTCTTTCAAGGCAAACATCTGCACACCTGCAAAGATTTATTTGTGTGCTCTGTCTTTTTTTTCCCTTTGAAGCAAACATTGGATTGTACTCCTTTTAGACAAATTAGTTCTGTTCTCTTTTGTTAGAAGCCTTGGAGATAATATTTTAATAACCAGCAGAGGGAACACAAATGTACTGCCTGAAAATTTCAGTTAACGATGTAGCTTTATTGAATAGGCCAAGTAGAGAACGGTAAACAAAATCGCACTGCATAAGCGCTTGCTGAGAAGTTAAGCCGATTACCACTTTTATTCCTATCACAAAAATACTTACATATGAATATTTTCAAAAACACAATATATTTTTCAGTTATTTTACTTTTCTGGCACAGAAATGAACAAAAATATAGGGCATCATCAGATTTCCCTAAATATAAGTACAAGTTGTAGTAAAAAAAAAAAAAAAAGACTTTCCTGGGAGTGCTTCAAGAATGTTTCAGTGAAGCTGCTCTTCATCCGAATTTTATATGACAGTATTAATAAATTAGGTCATGTCTCCCTATTAGGGTTAGACCATTTCCGGGGTCAGGTTAAACAGGTGGGCTGTTTATCCAAATGACAGCGACAGAATATGCCCGAAAAATTAATATTTTTTAAATGACTAACTTCTGTTGTCAGAAAGAGAAAATGTAAAGTTACATCCATGTATAGTATATACAGTATATATTGGAGTATATATTTTTATTAAATATATATTTAATGTCTGACATTACACAAGTTTTTCAATTGCATTTTCAAAGCCCAGCCTGTCAATATTTTTGCATTTCAAAAATAGTTAACTATTTTATGAAACGATGATTATTAGCTTGTGTTATGTAGAACTTGTGTAGTTTTGAAAAAGTCCATAAATCACAATAATGATTTCAGTACCATAGCAGTTACTCAGTAACATTTAAAATACATGGACCTACGTCTTAATCATACCAGAACTTTCATTTTCAGTCCCCTCTTCAACCAAGTAGAACTTTCATTTCTGGTTCAGGCACCGTATTTTCCCATCCAGTTGGCATGCGGTTACAGTCAGAAACCTTTCCTACTGGTTCATCATTAAAAGCATCAAAAACAAGGAATCTTTAAACATGCTTAAATCTTTACGTATCCTTGGGTTGAATTAGTGATGCTTGTGTATATTCTACACTTGTGATACAAATGGAGAGACCTATGATTGCAGTAAACACAGATTAAGTACTCCTTTGACCTTCAAGTTATGGGACTTACCTACTTTGAAGTACATAGTCGACAATCTTGGTCCTGTGTTTCATGGAAGACTTGTTTGCATTGTCAGTATTCTAGGCAGCTTCTTAAGACTGTACATGCCTTGGCCATGCAATGCTAGTGGAGTTTTTTTTCCTTATTCCTGATAAATGCCTCCTACTTTGGTCTGTATGGACAAACTAGTTGAGATTAAAATCAGTCGTATATGGATTTGCGATTAAATTTCAGCCGCATCAACATTCCCATGATTGAGAGAGAACTTCCTTTCACATATTTCCCCAACAAGTAAAAAAAAAAAAAAAATCACTGCATTGGAGTGACCGCTGCACTGAAGATGCTCAAAAACGGCACACGTGCCCCGGGTTCCACTTCGAGGATCTGCAATGTCGGCTATCTCGGCCTCCCATGCAGGCTTCATGAATGTGGAGTGATACGGCAACAAAGGCACGGCCTCACACTCCGATGCGCTCGGATCTCTACCGTGGCCACCGTTCTTCTGAGTCAGGACCTCTGCCCCCATACTTACCCACAGCTTTGTCTCCATTGCCCCCTCAGCTGAATGAAATTCCATTTTTCCAAGGGATTTTCCCAGAATCCACCAAGAATGAGAAGAATATGACTTGCAACATACTTTCTTTGTAGCCAACACACACTTCCAGAGAGCCTAAACTAGGTCAAATGTGTGCAGTGCAGAGATAATGTTGACATTTTTTTTCCACCCTACTGACAAAGGCAGTGCTGCAGCGTCAGAGTTATAGCGGAATGTGAAATGCGATCAGTCAGTCAGTGAGAGAACGCCTAGACCAACCAGAGATAGGAGATTAAAGCTGCTAGGTCGAGTCACAGAGAGAGCGAGTGTCCATAATTAATGCTCTATGTGTGTGTGTGTGTGTGTGTGTGTGTGTGTGTGTGTAACATGTTTATACGTTATGTTGTGGGGACAAAGTGTCCCCAGGAAGTAAAAAAAATCGGACATTTTTACCTTGTGGGGACGTTTGTCATGACGTCACAGAGGAAAATTTATAAGAATCACTGAATGTAGTCAATGAACCAAAAGAGCCAAAAGTCTACAGGTTAGGATTGTCATATTTAGGATTAGGGTTAAGACCACAGAAATTAATGGAAGGTCCCCACAAGATTAGAAATACAAAAATGTATGTGTGTGTATGGATAAACGATCTACTTGCCGAATGCAAATTAGAACCTTGTGCTGTGATCTTCTCCATAAATCATATTTCCACCAAGATCATTGTAGAAGGTGGTCATTCAGATCCTTATGGGCCTGGGCTGTTGCACGCTTAATTCCAGAAGAACCATGAATGGGGCACAGCTTAGGGAAAGTTCAATATCTGGTGCCACCATCATATCACAATACTACCGAGAACCCTCACCTCTGTGCTTATGATTAAAACTCCAGAAGAAAGCCCTATTCTTATTTGTTAATTCCAACAAATCTGGAATGCTCTCAGATTTAAGGATTTAAGCATCATTTTTAAAATGTCCCACTTTCCCCTCCAACCAGAAATGGTCTTTATTTAGCAGAATGTTGCCACGCTTCATGCAAACCGTGAAGTTAGAAGTTTTTGTGGGAACAAAGGGAAAGTGTGTACACGGCCCAGAGCCTAGGGAACGCTGTGCCTCCTCGCGACGCAAAGCCGGCCTTGAAGACTGGCCTGTGCCGGAAAGGCAGAGCTAGTACGCCGAACACGAGCCCGGTACAGAGTGACTCATCATCGCTTAAAAGTTGCCGAAGGTTTGGTGAGAGTAAAGCTCTGCTGAGATTCACGTGTCGGATTGTTTTCTAACACACCTCATATCATAATGCACTAGCTGAAAATAAAACAAAAACTAACCTTAAGACGTCCTGTCTTCAAACCTTCCCACATTTTAACAGAGTGATAACGTGTCTTATGTGCTGGTTTCAATGGTCATGCCATTCGACAATTTACTCCATCCATCCATCCATCCATCCATCCATCTTCCAACCACTTATTATTGACAGGGTTGGGGAGGGGCGGCTGGAGCTCATCCCAGGCAGCATAGGACACAACACTGGGGTACTCCCTGGAAGGTATGCCATGCCATAACAGGTCACATTCACATTAACACACCATGGGCTGTTCAGAGACACCAACTGACCTAGTTACATGTCACTGGATGGTGGGAGGAAATGAGAATACCTGTATGAAACCCACATAATGTAGAGAGAGAACGTGCAAACTCCATACATGGAGCTGTGAGATTTGACTCACCAACCCAGGAGGTGTGAGTCGACGGTGCTACCCACCGAGCCACCGTGACGCCCCCTCCTCGGTTTATTTAGTCGTGAATAATTTCTACCCTGAAAAGGTGACACGGCAAGAGTGAAAAATCGTTGGAAATGCTGGATATAATGTGTTGCCACATGGAACTGGGTCTGACACACCAAACAATCAGGAAAAGAAATAACGGAGTAGGCGGCAGTTGCACTAGATTGGTGAGTTATGCAATGTTTAAAAAAGCATGGAAGCTGTTGCATTGAGTGAGTGTCTATATTCCCACACAGTGACTGAGCGATAGATACAGAATTTCTGTGTATTTTCTCTCCATGAACCATAATATTTACATTGGTGAGTCCATGGAATGACACTTCAACTAAAAATTGTCTATGCAAACATATTGTCATAACATTACATAAGATACTAGAGATATTGATGGAAAGCTGTTTTCCATACACAAACAGCAAGAATCTCATTTATAAAAAAAAAAAAAAAAAATGCTTTCAGTTAAAAAAATAATTGCACTCCATTTAACTGATGCATTCATTTCAGAGCAATTACCACATTATCATTTTGACTCCACTTAGTCGGTTGCATTGTATGAACAATAAGAATGAGGGTGGGGAAGGATTCACCAAAACTAATAAGTAAACTCTCAATCAGTAGCCTGGCACAGACAGGAAGGTAAATGGCATTGGTCAGGTTACAGCCAAACACCCAATCAGCAGCTTAGATTAGACAGGGAGGTAAATGGGATTGGTCAGGTTACAGCCTGTCCTCCAGGTTAAATCATATCAGGTTCTCCCTGCCCCGGGTGTACCCATCTTTTGTGGCCTATACTGCCTCGGATAGGTCCAAGGCCACCCCCACAACCTCAGGGCAAGCAGTTGGATGGATGGAGCTACGACTTTGTGGAGAAAAACCTGGCTTCTTATTAAAAGGCATGTAAGAGAAGGACGACAAATCTCTGCAGTAGATGGATGGCCTTTGTGTCATCTTTTCACTTGTTTTGTTTTGAAGATCTCCATGGAGAACATCCTCCAACGCAGACGGGTGGAGGAAAATTCTCTCCTGTAGGGTTTCCCCCAAAGCGGCCCAATTTGTGTAATACTATGACTTGCAAAGCAAGTAGAATTGCTGTAAAAGGCTTTAATTAAACCGTGAAAGCTTATTTCTGCTCTGCTGTTTTACATATTGCAGGTAAACAACTCATCAAAATGTGTCCTTCACCACTGTGTTCATCTTATTATTTTTAGAACATTTATCAAGCTCTAGTAGTAACTCAAGTGAGCCGTCAGCTTGTAAACTGAGTAAGTCCAATAACTGAAAATGGTGGTAAAATGTTATTGTTCGTCAGACAATGAGTTCCCCAAAAGTGGAAAGAACTACTTTAAGATGCTAAGTATCATGTGACCTAATACAAATTAGAGATAACATAAACGTCTTAGCAAGAATTCAGAGATGTACCATTTTTTATATAAATTAGTAAATAATTCACCTAAAAAAGCTGCATTTTGCAAAATTTTGCATCCCGTTAAACTGATACGGTATGAAGGAATTATTTTAAAACTGCTTTGAATAAGCACAGTAGTTGTAACTTTCATCTTTAAATGTAGACTTGGTCTTTCTGAATTTTCATCTCAATATGAGACAAAATAGGGAACATTAAAATCTGATTCTGGATGGTTCTGAGGGTTGGGCTTCTGGTTCTGTGTCTGAAAGGTTGTTGGGTCAAATCCCGCAATCATATTGAGGTTGTACCTTTCAGCAAGGTCCTTAACCCCAGAAATTGATCCAAGGCATTGATGAATGGCTGACCTTGGGCTTTGACCCTAAGCTTCACTTTCACCCATGCATATTATAATCAGTTTTTAAAAACTGACAAAAAACATTGACCAAAAATAAGTCATAGTATCAGATCTAATTAACATTTGGACTATACTTTACGCTATTTAGCAAGCCAGATGCTGCTGTACTGATACAAGAGGATTTTAAATGTGGATAACCAACACGCCAAGTTATTTCTGAATCAAAGAACATTGAATTACAGAAGAAACACAATGTGTTAAGTGGCCCAACAGCCTAAATAAACTGTGATCATATCAGCTCAATATGTTAGTTACACCTGTGTAATAATTACCCACATATACGTATCCTCGGCCGAGTGGGAAAGGCACATCACCTGTGCTGTCATCGTGTGTGACATTCACAACGAAATTCGACACGTGAAACTACCTGTGTGGTGCTTCCAAAAGACAAACAGCATGGAAAGTTATGCACACTTCCGTAAAGTACGAAAGAAACATTAAGTATAATAAACTTCAAATTTAAACATACAAAATATGCCTGAAAAATAAAAGATCTAAAGAGAGAAATGTAAAGATGAAAAATTATATAGAGCCTTATAGGTATGGCAAAAAAAAAAAAAAAAAACTGCAGCTGGATGCTATGAACGACATTTTAAGATAGTGTAGGCTGTTTAAGGGGAGTCGTCTTCCATCTTGTCCACCCAACTCGACTCTGAGAAAAAAAAAAACGTTTACTTATTAGCACTTATAATTCATATTGTCAAAATAAAAGGCTTGATTGCTTGAAAGATATTTTGTCTTTAATAGGGTCAGCCACATCCTTTAAAGCCGTGCCATTCTTCTGTGTTTGTACGACATTCGTGTTTCTATCAAAACACAGAAGTAGCAGGGATTTTATGTTCATTTTAAGTAGTAAGGAGACTTATCAGTCATATTTATGGATGTGTGAGCTCATTCATTACAGGCTGTTTGTTAAATTTTTGACCATTTGTGACGGGGGGGGGGGGGGGCCCTTGTGCCAATGTCGGGCCAAAAGAGGCGGTTACAGTTTTTCCTCGGGAAAAATTTGTTTAATGAATTGGTATTCTCACAAATGTGGAGGGG
>JAACJT020001440.1:0-15086 GCA_009936485.2 Gymnarchus niloticus | reverse complement strand
CAGCCAGTGCGCGATGAGGGCGAAGACACACATGAGCAGCATGAGCACAGCGGCCCCGTACTCAGAGTAGCGGTCCAACTTCCGGGCCACGCGCACCAACCGCAGGAGCCGAGCCGTCTTCAGCAGCCCAATCAGAGTGGTTGTCTAGGAACACAAACATCAGGCCAGGTGACTCTCATGAGATCTGGTTGAATTTGATGTTCTGCCTCTTTGTAGCTAATCAGAGAAAGGAATCAGAAAATGTTTCATGAAGCGGTGACTCCAGGGAATAACATAAAGAGAGAAGGCAAAGGTACAGACGTTTTAAAATGTCAGGGAACATAATCCCAGCATAACAGATTGGAACAGTATTCTCCGAACAATTCTACAGAAAAAACAACCTGCAATTTAACTATCCAAAACATCAAACTTCGAGCAAATCCCCAAGCATTTTGTTTTCCCCACTGTAATAAGCGTGGTGCTTTTCTTCAGTGTCATCCACGGAGGATATCATAGGATATATTGGTAATCTTGTCCTATACCACTGGTAAGCTTGGTAGGTAACTTCACACTCAGCTTCCAATTAAAGAAAAAAGCTATCTTCTCTTTTCTGAGATCCCAGCTGTGCTCTGATAGATGTGAATTAATTCCCCAGCTGGGTGAGATTCATGGCACTTCCTCTGAATGGTCGATCAATGAAGTGAACTCATAATCATCACCAATTAATTATTAATAGTAGCAGGAAATAGCCTTCCTGAAAATGAATGGTCGTGTCAAACTTAGCAAGTATTATTACCTGCAGCAAGCGCATAAATTACCTTAGATCTTGGGAAATGCTTTTCTTGTTTGTGAATAAGAAAGGTCACCTGGAGTGAACAAATTAAATACGTTCATGATCCATTCACTGATGCTCTTGAGGCTGCTGTGGGGCTTATTGTAGTGGTACAAAAGCATCATGTGCAGTTAACAGGAAAATGCATTTTTAATATTCACTTTCCTACCAGCCATTGCTATAAAAATTAGGTGCAAATTGCAGAAACGTATTGAAACCCAGCTTTTGATAGGTTGTCGATTTGATGCTGTGTTTTCTACAGGAAACTTGCAGGTTAGGTAGATTTGTAACTGAATTAGGAATGCACGTTAACCGGTAAGTTCAGGGTGGGTGGTTCAAATACAGCCTGTGTAAATGGAGTTTGCATGTCTCTTCACATCAGTTTCCTATGGATGATTTGGTTTCCTGCTGCAGTCCCAAGGTGAGCAGTTGAGCTAGCTGACATTTTCAAATTTCTCACAGTGTGTATGCGAGTGTGTATATGTACCCTGGGATGGACTGACACCCATCCAGCATGTACCAATGCCTTGTGCCCAGTGCTGCCTTGGACAGATTCCAGACTACCCTGTGACCCTGTCCTAGAACATGGATTGATGTGTCTCAACCACCTTTTGGGGGTGCCAAATAATAGAATGGCATCTTGCCTTTTTTGGGATAGGTTCACCATAACCCAGCATTATGTATGTAGTTTAGGAATTCACAGGGATTTGTAGTCTAAATTTGTATTATTGATGTTCATCTTATTGTGTCTGAATTGTCTGAATTTATTATTTCATATTCCAGTTTCTCAAATATTATGAATAAAATATGTGTAGTCTTATAAGCCCCCATATATCGAATATCACAGATGTCTTTATGATTAGAAGCTGCTGAGTTTGCCTCTTTGAGGCAGATCATCGTGGACTGCCTCGTGCTGCAAATTTCAAATTAGCAACGGTTGAAATGAGGGTTCAGAAGGCGCAGAGGGCAGGATTACCAAATGCTCCTGGTCACTGCCTGGTTCAGCCCAATGAGGAGCGGGTTAAACCAGTCAGTGGGTGAGAGTGCACAGTTAATCCCAGCTACTGTGGCTTTTGAAGCATCAAAATGGCTGATGTAGTCAGCCTAGCAAACTGACTCCTGAATTTTAAGTTCACATTGGTGAGTTGTGAGAAGTGCTTTTAAAATATGAAATATTTAACTGCAAGAATTATAACCATTACTAAGAGGGAACTGTTATGTCATGTATCTATGGTATGAATGTATGAGAACATTAGAGTCTGGGTCAATTAAACCCGTGAACAAGTATTACAGTTAATTACTAGTAAAAACTGTGACAACCGGGAACTTTAAGATACAGAGCTAGAAATCAAACTAATTAATCCTCATAAAGAATGCTAATGGATGATTATAAGTGGAATGTTTTCAACTTATTTAAATAATTCTGATCACTTTTTATTAAGTTATGACAAAAGCATGTGCATTTTAAATGTTTTTATAAAATGGTTAAAATTTTTATTAAATAACTCTGATTATAAAATATGATAGACATTTATCAGAGACAACAATTAATGAGCCTGTACCGGGTAAGATGTTCTAGATGGATGGACGCATGCATGGAATACCTAAGGAGACTGGGGTTTTTACATCTAACTAGGACCTTGTCGCTTTTCTTTTCCCATCATCATTTTCTCCCATGTGAAGTGATGCAGAGAGTGACACCTCTAGCACCTATTAAGCCAGCAGTTCTCAGTCCTGGCAACTTGACACTTGGTAACAGGTCACACAAAAACCTGACAGCGTCACTGGACCGGTTTCGTTGATCCCTGGGGTGGTGGTCTCACGATGGGTTGTCACCAACCACTGCGATTTTATGACCGGGATAAGGTGACTTTACTCCTGTGCTGCACAAATGGATTCTGAAGAAACTCTTTTCGACAAATAACCCAAATAGGGTTAATGATTTAAGCTTCGTGAATAGAAATTTTTTAACCATACCTGCTTGGGACTTTGGATTTACAGAAAGTAACCAAGAATTTGCAAGAGAACCAGAACCACCCCAAACAAAGAGTGAACCGAAGCACCCTTCTATTCCCTATCATCACTTGTCCAACAGTGGGTCACAGATAGCCTGGAGTCTATCACCAGAAGCAAGGCAGAGTAGAACCCTGGACAAGATGCCAGTCAATTCACAGTGGGCAGTTTAGAGATGCCAGTTTGTCTAACTGCGTTCCTTTAGGCTGTGGGAGGTCACCCACACAAACTCAGGAATGGTATTTAAGCAGATCCAGTGGCAGGAACAGATCCCTCAAAACTGGAGATGTACTGTAATGTCACAATGCTACCGTACTGCTCTACCCTGATAGCTATGAGAGGAGACCACACATTGGTAACAGCTTACTTCTTCAGACCCAGATCCGAAAATGAGCAAGTCGAAAGGAATGGCAGCCACCATGTCGATCAGGAACCAGCCCTTGAAGTAGTGAATGGCGATCTTGCCTGGGTGGCTGACCACCTCGTCGTTGAGGTTGACGTAGGTGGTGCGGAAGTTTATCAGGATATCTATGATGAACATGATGTCCACTATGAGGTCCACCACATTCAAGGGGTTGCACGAATAGCCACACGTACGCCTCTTCTGCTCCTCTTGGTCATTGAGGAGGAAAGCAGCTGAGTAGGGAGTAAAGATGGCTGTGTAGATGACCAGCAGGAGGATGAGCCAGTCCCACACGGCCTTGAAGGGGCTGTAGTGCAGAATGGTGAACTTTTCAATGCGAGGCGTCTGTAATTTATATTCAGGCAACACATCTGCACCCAGGGACAGCACCTACAATGAGAGAATGGGGTTTTTTTGTTTAGCAAGCGTATATTCAAGTTTGTTGGTATAGATATACAACATTCATCAGAAATACAACATTTATCCACCCATTGTCCAACTTCTTATCCAGTCCGCTTCAGAACACATTCCAAATGTCATCTACAATTTAGTGACACCAGAGAAATTCCAGTTCACCTGATCTTCAGCCTACAAGGAGGATGTCAGTGTACCCGCAGAAAACACGAACACAGGGAGAACCTGCAAATGCCACACATGCAGAATGGCTGTGGAACCCAAACCCCCAAACCTGGAGATGTCCAGTGATAGTGCACCTCAGGGAACCACCATACCACCCACGAGTGCAACGTGCATCTTACAGTTTGTTTTTTAACAGGTATTATGAAATTCCATAAACACCACTTTGCCCAGTACAAGATCACTTTTAGCCTGGAGCCTATTTCAGGAAACACTGAGCCAGAGGATGGAGAGATTGTGGATTTTATGGAATTGATTTTTCAAAGGCAGGTTCATTGACAATGAGTATGATGTTTTACTTCAGGGGGTAATGATTTTGGATATACTATTTACAGTCTTTTTAGTAATATAAAATATTGTTTTTTGAAAAAATAAAAACCCACATGTTCATTTATAGAGAACAAAATTGGAGCATTCTCTTCCTGGGGATTCTCTGTCAGAGTGATTAATTGAAACAGGCATAGTCGTCTACAGAGCTGTGTATCAGTAATCTCGCCTTTCGGGGTCCTCCCTGCGGCAATCGTGATCAGAACTTG
This sequence comes from Gymnarchus niloticus, assembly GCA_009936485.2. Taxonomy (NCBI): domain Eukaryota; kingdom Metazoa; phylum Chordata; class Actinopteri; order Osteoglossiformes; family Gymnarchidae; genus Gymnarchus; species Gymnarchus niloticus. The sequence goes on along the minus strand of JAACJT020001440.1, from coordinate 10,687 downwards.
TCGCATCTGCCTCATGGCTGTCCTGGTCTGGGTACTTCTGAGGGGAAATTCCCCCCATGGGGATCTCATTATTGATGTAATTGGACTAATGGGCAAAATAACCACAAAATGAATCACCTGGCTTAGTAGCACGCCTTCAGTGAAGAGATTATGCATCATACGCTAAGTGATACTGGTGGGAAAACGTCATTAACTGTGTGACCGAAGAAGACAGTGGTATATATTGTTATTATAAATCTTGTGTTTGTACTGAATGTAGGACAGTCGCAATGTTGCTTAATTCTCACAGAGTTGACATTGCATCTGTCTTGGCCAAAAATTCCTCTTTATGTGACTATGATTATCTGATGCACAGTTTTTTAACGTATTTTTGCAGCTTAATACCCTCTTAGTAGACATATCAGTAAACGTATATTCATTGCAATGTATGCGGGTAATAGATAATGTAGCCTGATTGCCTTCTGTAAGCATGGCAGGTCAGACTACATACTTTTCGTTGGACTTGCACACATCTGTGCGGGGCTGCTTTCTTTGGCTTGGATTGCACCTCGCATTAATGGACTGATGATAATCTTCTTTTAAAGGACAACCAGCTGCTCAGTGAAGGAGATGATGGAGAGGTAGAGGCGTGCCATTAGCAGCTAGAGTAGGGAAGAGTGACGTTTGTGTGTTATTTGGGGCTCTTAAAAGCTCCGTCTCAAACTACTGTTGTAAATGTTATTTTTTTGGTTGGCATTTACTGCTTCATCTTGTCTGGTGGAAAATTATAGTCTGAAGCAGAAGAATGCAACAAAAATACATTATTTTTATTCCGTTATACGTATATACTCTTATTAATGTGAAATTGCTGAATTGAATTATTATTATTATTATTATTACTAATGAAACAGACTGGTCATGGCAGTCTTGTGATAACTCACTACTACATACTCATTAGGCCGGTAGATGACATAATGGTAGAATAATTTTAAATAGATCATTTGAAATTACTTCATTTAAATGTCCAGTTGTATAAATGAGTACAAACCTTTTAAGGAATTTAATTATGTCTCAATAATGGTATCATTCCATGAAATAAATGCTGTCCATTTGGATGTGGATGTGGTTGAGGAGAAATCAAACATTTTCTGGTTGTGTTAGTTTAAAGTTAATATCCCAGGTTTTCTGGAATTTTGCATGGGTCGCCTGTTGGCGTTTGGTCTCGATTTAATGAACTCTGTGAACGGCAACCCAATAACTTAAAATTAGCGAAATGAAAAGTATGATGGTGCTGCGCATCGCTTTGCATGAAGGAGCTGAATAGTACAATTTCCTCTGACTTGGTAGTTAGCGTCAGTCGTGCCAGTCTGATATCAGATAGTGGTTACTCAGAAGACTTATACACTGGCTTTGCAGGAGATATGATAATACTATACTCATGAACAGTCACGGACTGCTGTGATAAAACCCTTGAGCCATGTACATAGATTGATACTGTCAGAAGGATTAGACGTAGGAGAGATATCCATTTGCACCGAGTGGCTGAGGAACTAACACTGTGATATGACTTCAAATGCAGAAGAAAATACATAGCGATTTTCACGCTGGCCAGTCCAAATGCAGCTACAGTCCTGCCACAACATCTCAATGGGGTTCAGGGCAGGACTTTGACTAGACCACTCCAAAATTTCAATTTTATTTTTTTTCAGCCATTCAGAAGTGGACTTGCTCTTATGCTTTGGATCATTGTCCTGCTGCATAAACCAGTTACGCTTGAGCTTCAGATCACGGACTGATGACTGGACATTCTCCTTTAGTACTTTTTGGTAGAGAGCTGAATTCATCCTTCCCTTGATTATGGCAAGTCGTCCAGGCTCTGAAGCAGCAAAGCATCCCCACACCATCACGCTACCACCACCGTGTTTGACTGTGGGCATGATGTTCTTATTGTGGAAAGTCGTATTATCTTTATGCCAATGTAACGGGACCCAGTTCCTCCGAAAAGTTCCACTTTGACTCATCAGTCCATAGAAGATTATCCCAAAAGTTTTGGGGGTAATCAAGGTGTTTTTTGGGAAATGTTACATGTTCCTCTTGCTTAGCAGTGGTTTTCACCTTGCCACTCTCCCATGCGTACCATTTTTGCCCAGTGTCTTTCTGATGGTGGAATCATGAACACTGACATTAACTGAGCTAAGAGAGGCCTGGAGCTCTTTAGATGTTCTTCGGGGTCTTCTGTGACTTCTCAGATGAGTTTTCTATGCAGTCTTGGAGTAATTTTGCTAGGCCTGCCACTCCTGGGCAGATTTACCACTGCTCTATGTTTTCTCCATTTAGTGACGATAGGTCTCACGGTGATTCACTGGAGTCCCAGAGTTTGAGAGATTGATTTGTAAGCATTTCCTGACTGATATATTTCAACAACTTTCTTCCTCAGATCTTCTGGAATTTCCTTTGATTGAGGTATAATGTGCTGTTTATTGAGGTTTTTAGGGAATATCACATTGCTGGAAAGGTTGTATTTAAGTTATGTCTAGATTCAAAAAGACTGATCTCCTGTTATCTAAAGCATTTGATTGCAGCTGTTGCTGCTAAAGGTGGCCCAACCAAGTATTAAGCTTAGGGGGCAATTACTTTTTCACATGGGTGATATAGGTTGTGGGGAGTTTTTGTTCTTCAATAAATCACAAGGTCACTTGACAACTGTGTATTGTGTTTACTCAGATTGTCTTTTATCGTATACTAAATTTGTTTGGAGATCAGAAGCAATTAAGCGTTAATAAACAAAAAAAGAGGAATTCTGGAAGGGGGCAATACATTTTCATGGCACTGTATGTGAAGTGGTGTCTTTAAATTACTTGTTGTGTATTGTGTGTGTCTGTGTGTATGCCCTCTATGATGAACCTGCTTGTTGCCACGGTATCTCCTACGTTCTGGGATAGGCTTCAGGCTCTACACATAGCCTTACCCGATGAGTATATAATCATATCGGAATTCTTCTTCCATTCAAAATAACACATGAACTGAAATCATAAATTCTGATGGCTATCTAGAGGAACACCTCCTGTGGTTTAATCAGTGCGCTGTCCCTCAGAATTCCAACAAATGATTTGTTCTGTGTTGAATTGTTTACCCATGTGGTGTCTTCTCCTCATGTAAGCCACCATCGCTAAAATTTGATTCATCCTGCACTGATCCTCCCGTATGCAGGGTTGCTAACGGGACTCAAGTTCATTTGCAATAATTCCACCATTCCCATCAATGGAGCACTAAGATATGACTTGGCCATACGGATGGACACAAATGATAAATGATGAATGGACAGCGAAGCTTGAATGTAACCAAAAATAACAACAACTGCATACTTAAAAACGCTGCATTATGAAAATCTGTCAGGAAGGAAGACATCATCCTTATTTTAGCTGAACGCAAATGAGATTTGCATGCATAAATTCACTGGAGAAAGAATAAGAAAATTCAATTTTGTACCAAAGCTCTGCTACAGTAACATCTGTACTCTGCTTGCGCTCCAAAGGAAATTGAATTTATTTTCACTTAAGACTTTTTAGAATGAGATGGTAGCCGTAATATAAACATTTATTTTGTTTCCTATTCTCCCGGGAATTAAATAGGGAGTTTCCTCAGCAAAGTTAATATTTCTGGTTTATTCCAGATTCAAGACAAATGAGTCAATATTTTTTATCCTACTGTTAAATAAATAATGACTTCAAGTTTAAAAATTGTACTGGGGATGTTTACAAGGCTGTTTTGTAGACACTGTGTCTGTAATATGAAAGTTTAATTTATAAATAAATGGACCAATTTCTGGAATGTACTTGAATTCCAAAAAAAGGCCTAATTGTGCAATTATCATTCCAAATGACAATGTTTGTGAGGCACAAATGTAATCTGTAAGTGATAAACTCTCAGCTCCTCCTACCTGTGTGACTTTCTCTGTAACATTATGCGTTCGGTCCTTAACCTTCGGTGCGATGATGGTTTTTTCCGATGATGGCGAGGAGGCCACCTTCTTCTCATTGTTTCCTTCTGAGAAGTTGAGTGCGATAAGTGGGATCTTGTTGATGGTGTTGAACTTATTGAGGTTGGAGTCTGATGTAGATCCTAGCAGACTTGATTTTATGTGGTTGAATGGAGCTGGAGGGGAAAATGACACATTGATATCCAATGCAGAAACTTATTCAGTGCTACTCAATATAACCTTGGAAGCTTTGGTTTAAAGGCAAAACAGTGAAATCCATACAACTATCTACAGTGACATGTACAATTTCAAAATTGTTTCTGTCATTAGTACTTCATTAAATAAATATAATAAAATAGACTTGTGTGTTTATCACAAGGGACACACAGGTATTTTTTTTATGGAAGGTGGTATAATATCTTGAAATGTAACACAATCCAGTCAGTCAGTCAATCAGCTTCCATATATACTGTATTTGTCAAATTTAACTCGTAACACAGACACTTGGTCCCCTTATTTGTTAACATAAATCTTTGTGCCATTTGAATTACATTTGAATCTGTAAAGGCAAACTTGCAGATTCTGTAAGTAGGCCTAACATAGAAAGCAAGCTGTACTCACTATTTAACATTACACATACTCCGAACCTGCTATCACATTGTCCACAGTGTGTGCAGCAATGTGGACTAAAGCTCAAATATGGAAACCCACGCAGGATATATATTACAAACTTTCAAGAGCATGCTATATATTCTAACCAAAATAAAAAAGTTAATAAGAGAGATTCTCAAGAAATAACCCCTAGGTATACCATCCAGAAATAGGAAAGAAGTTTTTCGAGAAAAGGGAGAGTGTTTAAAAGGGAAAGGACAGATATTATTCAACACTCGAACGATCCTAATGTACCAAAGCCATTTAGTCTCAGTAATATTTATTGAGGCTACGAGCTGTTTCATTTTCTTTTGAAGTTAACCCGTTTGGCAACAGCATGAAGCAAATGATCTTTAGTTATCACAGTCAAATCCAGGCCCTGATAGCACCAAAATACTGAAAGATAGGAAGCCGTTTTGAAGGACATGTGCTAAAACGCTAGATGAATCACTTTCATAAGTAATTACCACCCATTATACTCTTAACAATAAAAGTGAAGGTAAATGAGGTTTTGACAGTCGCTGTCTGGCTGATAATCTCTACTGGTCTGCTGAGCTTTTTTGGCTCTTGACTGGCATGGCGATGTGTGTGATTTTCCTCCATGAGTCAAGATGACTTAAGCAGACACGCATTCACAACACAGAGAGTCTTAGTCAATGGCAGCAAATGTCAGCACGTGTGAGAAGACAGACAAGCCTTTTTTTGTTGAAGGAGTTAAACTCATACTCATTCACATTCAGCTCCACCAAAGGAAATACAACAAAAAAAGTAAATTCATTTCCCTGCAAGAATTCTATCGTTTAAAAGTCTGGAAATAAATACCTTTGATAGGTGTCTACTTGCACTTTTGGGGCTAAAATGGCACAAGCAGTGAGATATTTTACAGCCATGCAAGGACGGCCTGCTGTTACCTTTAATATTTTGACCATTGTCTGATGAGGAGCATTGCAGTCATCGTAGGAGCAAAGGATGAGAAAATAATGAATTTCTGACAAAGGCAATAAAAGGCAATTTAAAGGCTATGATGCTTTTATGCTGCCTCAATGAAAGTACAAGGGTGCTGTCCCACTTCAAAGCATGTATAAATACACAGTGTCACCTTTATTCTGCATCATCATTGGTGATACCTTTAATTGGGTATTGCGCAATTGTGATTTTAATACATCTGCAGGTTTGCTCTGTTGAGTATGATAGGCTGTAAGATTTTTACTCACAAGGATACTATGAATGGTAAAACGTACTTATCTGAAGAGATTTTGAAATGATACCTTCACTTGCATGTCGGCCCCTGAATGCACTCTTGTTGCTGAAACTGAAGCCCTCGATGTCCTGGACAGAGGACGCTCTCCTCATGCTGCAGAGACTCTCCTGTGACACACCTTGGGTCAGGCAGATGACGGACTGGGGGTGCTCAGGGTACACCCGGTCAAACTGCCACTTTGGGGAGGAATGATTCAGGGGTCCTGAGACATTGATGGGCATCAGGCACTGGCTGGAGCTGATGAGGGCCCTGGAGTCTTCAGCATCAGAGGGGCTGCAGCTCTCCTTGGCTGGGGACTTGAGGTCCTTCAGCACGATGGAATCGTCACTCTGTTTCGGTGAGTCGATCATCACTGCGTCTGGATCCTCCTGAGGGAGGGACTGCTTGCTGCCACCCAGAACATTCAGGGCTGGTAGGCGAAATCGGAAGAACCTTCCTTTTCCTGATGAGAAGCAACATTTTACTATGTGAAAACAATGAATAGCTTCAACTGCTAGTTTAACGACATTAATGGGCTGTTAAAAAAGCTGTATTATCTTGGGTGGGGCTGTTTCTGAGAGATCGGGGAGGCGGGGAGGTGGCTGCCGACGAGAAGATTGTGCAGCTGAGGGGAGGGGGGTTCGGTTCCTGTTCTTTTGCCGCTAAAATTTTTTTATGATGATATGGAAGGGCCACAAAAGTACGTACAAAGAGCCAACAGTAGCACACAAGCTTCTTGTTGGCCACCCCTGCACTAGATTAACATTTTTATAAGGGTATCTGATTAGTTCAATCTTAATTTACAATTTATGTGGTATATAAAGGGCAGAATGTACTCTGTTAAGAGAATTCATACTGTGGTAAGGCAATGTTTCTAATTTAACTGCCTGTAGTCCTGCAGTATTTCATTGCAAAATTTAGTTATAAATAGAAAGCATCAGCTTCGGCAAATATGCAAAATTGAACTTATCGTACTCACATTTTTTAAAAACATGGACCCAGCATAAAGACACAAAAAGCATGTGAATCTCTACGACAAATAGAATCGTAGCGATTCAAAGGGTGAAATCATACTGCACACAGAAAAAAGGAATAAAGGAAGTCTGCTCTTCACTGCAGAGGCTTGTGGAGGCAAATCAAACAGAAGAAATTTTCAAGGAACCTTAGAAATCAGATAATCCATGCTTGTAACACTGGAAAGGGAAAGAAATCCTTTTTGAAAGACTTTCTCTAATTTCCCAGGAAGGGTAACCCAATAACAACCATCCCAAGACATGAAAAATCCCAGCAGGCCGCAGAGAGCACCAGAACATTGGATGCAAATCTGCAGCCTTCACATATGATGGCTAAAGTCAGTGACCACCATTTGAGAAAAGCTGATCAACCATGGAATCCATGGGAGGCCTACAAGGGGGAAACCACGGCTGCCCAGATGCATTTCCAGACCATGGATAATTCAGAAATGTGTCAGATGTATTTTTACTGGAAAGAGAGGAATGTATAATTTAACATGATAAATGAGAAAAATTATGTAAAAAAAATAAAAACACTCCTTCCTCACAAAGAGCATTTGCTCTGTGATACTATTATGGTTGCATCCTAGTTGTGAGCTACATTGCAGCACCTGGATGACTTGCCATCATTGAAGTTTTGTGATCTGGGGGTATCCTGCCCCCTGATCACCCGAGCCTCAGCACCAGAGTCTACAGCTTCCCTTAATTGGAATGCGGAAGGAGCCACAGCAGGAGCTGGTCAGCAATCAGCCACTTTGTGGCATAGAAAATCAGGAATCAGCCAGAGAGAGGAGGATGACAACGCTGGGACCATGCAGGGCAACTCACTGGGACAGGATGATTTGCATCATTGTGGGAGACTGACACCTGCCGAGGGGAATGACCATCTCCCAGGACCATGTGACACCACCTAGCCACGCCCTGATGTCCACCTGCCCTGTATGTGGTGTTTGTCCTGCTGTGACGTCTAATAAACTCAACTCCCTCTGGGAGCTGCAACCGCAACTCTGGTGGTCCATGTCCATCCTGTGACAGAAGGACCACTGGAAAGACTCCTGGGTTATATGCATATGTCATGAATGCATGATGTGCATATCTCATGATTGTATGAATAATTTATGAAATATTTAACAAAATGCATTTTATTATTATACACATTCATATAATTCAAATGGACAAATGACAGCCACTAGTCAAATATTCTCCCAGCCTGTACCTGGAATGCAATTTTTTAAAATGATTACACTGTTTTACTTTCAGTTTATATGGTTCCCTGTGCATGCATGCCAAAATTAATTAGAGGCTTTACAGTAGTGTTATCCCATGATACCTTTTCCCCCCTTTGAAGTCTGTTGAATAATTTATCTTGCTGACATTTGCTAAAAGCTTATCGACAAAATGTGGGAGTTGGATGAAAGCTAGTCCATCCTGGACAAATCTTCTGGCACCAAGCAATTTGTGGCATAATATAAAAGTCATAAGCACCACAGAGTGGTGTGTAAAGAATCAGTAGTATGCACCATCACCACAAAAACAGATGTTAGAATGCATCATCAAATTGCTGGACAGGAGGAGAGGTGCCTGCCAGGTCTGGGCATTCTTCCCCCAGTCCTCCAGTTATGGCAAAAAGAGGTTAAAAAAATCTCCTCCTGTCCTATCCATAGACATTGATGATGAATTGAACTACCCAACCGCATCTTATCAACAAAGTCCTGCACAACTTTCAAGAAAAGTCTCAAGAAATCTCTTCTGGCAGCACTTTCACTAACCTCATCCAACTACTTACCTTTCAGCAGTTCTCTGTTTATTGACTGTTCAATTGAAATGGTCTCACATGGCACTACTGCAAAAGCTGTCCTTGAGTTTTGCACAAAGGCACATCTCGATAATATTCGCTTGGTGTTATATGTTTGAAATGGCTTTTCTGATGTTAGGTTCTAACAGTGTTTTGTGTATCTCTAGGTCCATTACTATCTTGCACTTGCTGCTTGTCATTCATTGAAAGCTTCACCTGCTTGCACCTAAGCTGACTCATTGACAGCTGTGTTCCTGCCATTTATAATGTGCTTCAATTCTGTGTCACTTTAGACAAAAATGTCTGCCAAAACAATATAAATATAAACATACAACAGCTTATAACAACACTGCATTCATTGCAAGAAAAAAAAAGAAAAAAACCACAGCTCTTGCAGCTGTCAGGTTAAAACCCCAAACCGTGTGATGCAGGAATGACAGCTGTTGTGAAACACAGCACCACTTTATAAGTGTGAATGCCAGACAGCCTATGCATTTCAAGTGGAAAGTCTTTTGTTTCTACCCACGGTGCTCTGGACACGGTGGCCAAAAAATAGTGAGTGAGTTTCACAGTTGGGTGACAGTAAAGAGAGACAGGTACAAGCCAATATGTTCTTCCGCCCCTATTTCAGCACTGTTGACAGTAGCCAACAAAAGAGCCTGATTAGTGACTGACACTTCTGCAAACCCAACCAAACAATGCGACGCACTGTATTTCCAAAATGATACTTTTTGGACTTTTTTTTACCCTATTAAATACAAAGTAGCAAGTTTTCTCCCTCCTCGCTTCTGGCAGGTAGAAGAAACTTCAACAGTCAAACCATAAGGTTGAAAAACCATTACCACCTGCAAGCCAGATGGTTGCTCCAGAAATGCTAGATGTACGACATAAGGGCACTGCAATATAAACTGCTGGTCACTCATTTTTATTGATCGTCTGCATTATTTAACATTCTTGTCATTATTGCCAGAATTTTTTCATATTGTTATCCTTTGTCAATGGTACTGATAACTGACAGAAAAAAGTAAACAGCTTTCGCTTGGATTTTTCCTCTGCTGTGTGCAAATTCAGCTGGACCAAAAATGTAAAGATGTCTTTTTTATGCTTATGTGTAAGTTCACAGTACCACTGTTTCACCATTGAAGCACTGTTTAATTTACCACACACAAAAATCTGAGTTCACTTCCGTCAAACACATTAATATCTAATTTCCATAGAGCAGCTATCAATCCCTCTGGTGTAAATTAGTAAGAAATCAGCATGAAAACAGCTCACGGGGGGGACTGCTGTATAAATAACCTGCTTTAATTAAACATGTTAAATACAGGCAGTGAAATGCAGCGGCATGAATGAAGTACAGCATATCTGATACAGGACTGTGTAAAAGGGTTAGGCAGGCAGAAGAAATGTTTAAGGACATTTAACTGGACAGCAAGTGCTGAGCCACCATGGGATTTGAAGCCTCATTTTGCACCAGCATCGATTGGGTAGTTCAGGATACTCCCACCCACCATGGATTTTGAAACCTCATGTGTCCCATCACTATTTTAGATTGCAGTACATTTTGCTTATTAATATTGCACAAAAGTCATTTTTTCCATTCACCTTTGAAGCCGTTGTCCTGTGTAGGCTGCAATGCACAGACACTGAGACACTGGGCAATTCAGAGACACCACTTAGCCTAACTAAATGTCTTTGGACAACCCTACCATGAGGACATGCAAACTGCCCACACACACAGAGCAGTGGTGGTATTCAAACCTCGAAAGCTAATGGCAAGTGGCACCCAGCATTTCTAATAATAATAATAATATTGATATTAATAATCATCATCATCATCCCTCCATTCTTTATCAAGAAGGTTGCGATGGCAGCATCTCAAGTACATCAGACCAGATATCTTTTTCCATGGTGACGAACTCTAGATTGACTGGTAAATTGAAAGTCTTATCTTACAGTTTAACTCCTCCTTCACTACCCAGTTACAGAACCCATCTGCCGTTGCCTTATTGCGCCTGGCCAGCACTCAT
>JAACJT020001439.1:0-15088 GCA_009936485.2 Gymnarchus niloticus | reverse complement strand
CGGGGGATGAGCAGTTGCCAGGTGACCCTGCCGGGAACTGTCCCCTGCCACCGGCAGAACAACAACCGGTCCCTCAACTGCAAGCTCTCCCATTTAAGGTGAGGCCCAAATGGGTCACCTAGTTTCACTCGGATCGCCATCCCTCCTGCAGCCAGCCCCTCAGCATCACTAGCTCTGGATCCACCTATCCACCTCCTGGGCCTGCCTCAACTCCTCTGGCCTGATCACTTGCTGCGTCTGGTCCTGAGTAGGCGTCTGCTGGACCACCTCTCCGATTGCCACGCCACCTGGATCTGGTCTCACGCCCATCTGAGCCAAAATGCCTGTAGGGAAAGAAGGTGGAGGCCATGCTGTCCTCAGGTGTATGGCTGCGCAGCCAGCTGCCACCCCCGCCGCTGCACATGTCTCAGCCTGATGTCACAATCATTCTCTTCTTGGCCCCCAGCTCACTGCACCTCCTGGCCCACAAAGCCTCCATTACCGCTGCAGAAGAATCTTCATTTACTCTTGGCTCTACTCCACCTGGCTGGGTCCTGTCCTCATGGGGACCCTTGGCTACGACCCTTATGGCTCGGCATCCCCACCTCCGCTGTACCACTTTCTGGAATGACGGGTAGAGCTGCTTGCCTTGAGCCTAAGAGGGAGACTGTGCTGCCACTCACCTGGAGCTCCCACTCAGCCAGGTCTAGGACAGAGCCATGAACAGGTCCAACCCGATGATGCATTCATCCTGAATCAGGGCCAGCCAAAACTCATGGTGCACCTACACCGGGCCGATCTGGACTCGGACTTCTCAGCATCCCTGCATCTCCAGCTCTTCCCCAGTGACTGAGCATGGATGAGCCAAAGTCAGTTCCCACCCATCCGACGGCCCCTGCTTGGTACCTGGCAGCAGCCCCACCTGCAGGATGGGGATGGGGGAGCCTGTGTCTAGGAGTGCTTGGCAGTCCCAACCTTCAATTCAACAAGCCAGGAGCAGGCTCCTCGTGTCTTCAACACGGCCCACGGAATGGACAATGGGTGATGAGGGCATATGTGGGTTGCTGAGCGACGGTCTCTCACTGCGCGGCACAGTGTCCTAGTTTCCAGCATCACCAACACTTTAGATACCTTGCTCGCCGTCTGGCGTTCTTCCAGGTTCACCTTGTCATCCTCTTCTTTCACCCCGGCGGCACGACAGAGCCGACTATGACTGGGGAAGACATCCTCAGTCAGGAAGGGCTCAACGTGCTCAGCCTCTGCCAGGGCCTTGTCCACGGTGGCTGGTGCTGAGACGTACAGGTGCCGCCGGAGCGCCCCTGGTGGAATGGCCTTAAGAAAGGCCTGTAGTGCCAGGTCAGCTTGCACCTTCTCCAGAAAATCTGGGTAAGCTTGCCTGGCTAACGCCTCCATGTCAGCAACCAGGACACCTGATGCTTCTCCACACTGACCACGGCAGCTTTCAAACAGCAGCCTCATGGCACGTTCACACCCTGAGCGGCGAGAGCGTCAAAGCGACCGGAAGTCATTCATACTCTATGGGAGGGCGCGTCGGCAGGCGTCAAGCAGCGACGCAGTGCGCTGTGATTTGGGCAGCAAGAGCATCAAAATGGACAGTTCTCAAGAGTGATGGAGGAGAACTGATCATGGCTGTAGCGGGCTTACCAGTTATTTATGACGTGTCCCTGTTTGTGTACAGGGACATAATAAAAAAATGAGGCATAGACCAAGGTGTCTGAAACTATTGGTGTTCCGGGGGGTTTCTTAAGTGCATAATATTTTTGTGAATAAAGGAAGGAAGTCGCAATACTAATTTTGACACCATTGCATGCAAAACAATGCGAATTATGGGTGACGGTGACATTACTGACGTCTTCGCCGCAGATAAATCAATGCTGCATTTAAGCAACTACCTCGCGATTATCCATAGTGAGTAGATAAATTGCGTTGCGCTTCTTTTCAAGTTTATAGGCAGCACTGTCCTTCCAGAACGCTTGATTTTAAGTAGGAATGCAATTAACTGGCTCACAACAATACCGATTTGAGAAATTATACCCCATCGGCAGTCGGCACAAAGATAAACTACACGTTCGTTGGCTTTCCTACCCCTTTAAAAAACTTGCAAGAGCTAACATTCTGAACCAGCTTGTCTCCAGCTACGTCCGAGAGCGGCCGCTTGACGCCCTCGCCGCTCGCGCTGTGAATGTACCATTAGACGAGTTGGGGCCGGGCGCGCTCCGAAACCCCACGCAGCGCCGCACATAACACCTGCAGCCGCTTCCGCTCCTGGGGACGAACGTCAGCAGGACCTACTGGGTGCTCCCCTCTAACGCCTTCGTCAGACGGATTGCCGCGTTCTCCACCGTGCAGCCGCTGCACTGAATTGCGACCTTGAAGTGCGCCTTATAAACCTCCCAGGGCTCCTCTCTGCCGTACTTGGGGAGCTTCGCCGCGCCAATTACCGAACTCGCGGGCATTAGCCTCCCCACCCTGCCCCGGCACTCGCCCAGTGCTCCGTGCGGCGACAAACGGGAATGAATGGCGGGTTTCCCAGTGCTGCAGGCAGCGGCAATTCCGTGGCTGCAGTCTTCTACGACTGGCACCGCGGGCTCTGTTTGCGCGGAGATATAAATGCCGAACGCCGCCATTTCGCCAGTGCTCGTCCTTCGGTCTCCGAGCCCATACGGGGCGCACTGCAATCTGCGCTTCCCTTTCGCAAAGGGATGGGAGCCTTCTCGCCGGACGCTTTTCCGAATCGGGGCGGAGGTGGAAATCTTCCGTCCCGTTTGTGACACTGCACGTCTCTTTCGTACAACCGATAAGCTTTTCGGTTTGAAGTCGTGACAAAAAAGACTTGTGCTGGCCATACACCTACCGACTTTCAAGCGATTTCACAGTCGCAGACAAATTTCCAAAGTCGGACTAAAATCACGAGAGTTTTGCTGGAGTTGTAGCGCGCTCTCGTCATTTCGATTGTAAGGTGGTAATCATAAGTCTTAGGTCAGTCTTTTTTGCGTCTTAACGTTCCAATAAAATCAACCGTGTTTTAATATTATCCTGTGTCTTTTTTCGTTCTTCCTTTGCACACGAAGGCAGCTGTGGCCAAACGCTTATGTTTCTGCTCCGTTGTTCCAGTTTCTCTCCTTGTTAATTTCCAGCGGGAGCATGATGGGAAATAAATCTTAATTGCAGTCTTGCAATTAGTGACACTGCAAGATCACCAGTCTTTACAGAATCTTAATCTTTGCAAAATCTGCGACTAAAAACTCTGTAAATTGTCTTAATGTGAGGGGGTGTCAGACTTAAGTCTAAAGTCTTCTAGTGTATGGCCAGCATTTGAATTCGCTGTCTTTTCATGCTTGGACTATTGTCATTATTTTGGTCTTCGACAATAGCGAAAACTGTGTGGTATATGTGTAACTTTAGCGTTAGTTTAAGACTGCGTTCAGTGTTGTAGGATTTTCTCCCAAATGGTTGTGGGTATCGCGTCTGCAGTTACAAAACCACCAAGTAGACCAAAGTACACACAAAATATAATTTTAAAATCTATCAAATAGGTGGGAGCCATATTCGTTGTCGACCTGCCCCCTTTCACCTTTTGCCCCGGGATTTTTCTTAGGTTTCTCAAATGTGAGCATCCATTTTTAAAAGAAAATATGTAACGGTTTTTCTGACGTAGGACGCTGTACGACGGATATTTTCAGAACTTTAATGATATGCAAATACATCACCAAAACATTCCACGACGAGGACGCGAGAATGACTTTATGCCAATGATATGGTATAAATTCAGCAGCTATAAGAAGTAGAATATAGATGAGAGACGTATCTCCGTGCCGTTTGTTCATCGGCATTTCCGAGGTAATCAAAACAATGAAAAATAGGTTAATATAAGCCTCAGATCATAGTTTTTAAACATATTAGGTATTATTCAACTTCTGTTGTTTTGGGCATAACTTTCGTTGTTTTCTTGTATTTAGCCCCGTTAAGAACTGTCGAATAAGACATTTACAAAATTACTGTAATTCTACAGAATATTGACCTGGTATGTACAAAAACGAACTAAGTGTATAAATTCGACAGCTAAAAAAAGTAGGGTTTGTTACTGTGACTGACCCAAAACCACCCAGAACCGTCAAATTAAATCAATCGAATTTGTTAAAAAAAAAAAAAAACAAACAGCATTTGTACAGTGTACGATCTTACAGTGGAGACCATACTGTACGTAATCCGGATAATTGGGTTATTGTAATAATTAACTCAAATTTTTAGATGTACTATGTTGTAGATTGTGCTGTGGGCAGGCTTAATAACTTGCCATAGTGACTGCAAGCAGCTTGTTTCACTCGAACAATACTTAATTGAAGCAGTAAAATATCATAACCTGTTTAATGATTATACTGCGAATCTTATACGCTTGTCTACATTGCCTTCCTTTGGTTAAGTACAAGTGTATAAGTTTTTCTTTTCTTTGTTTTTTAAATCTGCCCAGAGGTAGTTCATATGAATATTATATCATGTTCCTGAACCAGACAAGCAATTAGTCTCTGCTGACATAAATCCGTTGTAAGCTACAGCCAGATTTGCATTGTATTTTCAATTTTGGATGTGTAGATACCTTGTTAAACGTATTTTACCTCAACCTATTTCTTAACGAAGTAAGATTTTGATGGTGGTCGAGTGTGGTAGTCAGTTTATTATGACTTTCTCTTCTAGCTGAATTGTTTATTATATGGACTTTACTGTATAAAGAAAAAAATTCAGAGACGTTTTGAGTAACCCCCACTCACCCCCACAATTCCATATATTGCCTTTATTAATTATATTTTATAGTTAAATCTTTTGGTTTCAAGACATGGATATGCAATACTGTCATTAGGTATAGCATGATGGCAATAACCACCTGTGCTTTTTAAGCATCCCCATTTCATTTCTGGTGTCTTATTTCGCAGTAGTGAGCATCCAGAACAATAAACCCCCTCCATCACGTCGGTCATATTCTAAGGCTGCTGGAGATATGATTGGAGTCTCTGCCAAGTGGGGCACTGGCTGCCCAACCCCAGACACCTTCCTAGGCAAGACCTCCTGTGTAGAACACACCACTGCAGCTGCTGTTAAAAGCAGCGATACAGCTGCTACAGGAAATACACCAAAGGGACAGGGTAAGTGGTGTACCATGTACCTTGTTGTCAATCTGAGCTGATTTGTACATTGCTGTGGTTAAATTACGCAAAATTCATTTGTGGCTTCCTCCACTTTCATGATCCACTACATCTTCCCAAGTTAACTCTTCATCATCTTGGTTGTTTGTCTCTCTCTCCAACTCATAGTGGTGGCAGCCAGTGGCGATGGCATGGCCTTCCTCCAGATGGCGCAAATCAGTCTGGAGTGGAACCAGATTCTTGACGTTGGAGCAGGACTCAGTAACCTAGGGAACACCTGCTTCCTGAACGCAGCTCTGCAGTGTCTGAGTTACACTGCCCCCCTGGCCAACTACATGCTCTCCCAGGAGCATTCGAAAACATGTACGGCTCCTGAGTCAGACTTCCGATTCATTTCAGTACTTGATGTTGGTACCACATGTCGATTGATCTTTTTCTTTTTTTAATCGCCCTACAGGTCTGGAGCCTGAATTCTGCATGATGTGCATCATGGAGAATCACATGATTCATCTCTTCGCCAGCTCTGGCAACACCATAGCACCCACTGGTGTTCTTCATGAGCTGCAGCGTGAGTGCGACGACTGTGTGTGGATGGAAACCGATACGTCACGTGTGATGCTTGTTCATATCCTTTCTTATTACTACTTCAGCCTGAACATTTGTCTTCATTCTGCCTTTAAATTTTGGTGGCCTTGGATCTTGTTGCAGGAATTGCAACACATTTTCACCTTGGACATCAGGAAGATGCTCATGAATTTCTGCACTACATCATTGGTGCAATGCAAATGTCCTGCCTCCTTGAAAATGTGTAAGTTGACTTGTACAGAGATATTTCGATTAATGGATAGTTTAGGTTATCTGTAATCTGTTACTGTGTGATATGGATACAGTAACTTTTAAATGTTTTTTGTTAAAAAAAATAATTTGCATATAAATTTTCTTGTTTTTCTATAGGCTACTCGGGCAGTCAGAGGCACCTACCTTTGTTCATCGGGTTTTTGGAGGCTGGCTACGATCGAGGTGTAAGTTTTCTTTTGCCGGTAACACTATAAAATCAGTACAATGCAGAACAAGTTCAGTGCGTTTATAGGTAGTTTGAACTATCACACCGTACAAGGGTATTGATATACAATGTTTTGCTTGTATGGGTGACTCAGTGGGAAAGCACTGTTGTCTTCTTTCTCTGGAGTTGAGGATTTGAATCCTGCTCTGTGCCTTTATTATTTGAAATGGGTAAAATATTTGCAGCCTCACAAAATGTTTAAACATCGCTGTATCATTTCAGTTGGCTTTTGTTGTATGTTATTCATTTTCAATGCTTTTTTCCCCACAGTGACATGTCTGAACTGCAAAGCGGTGTCCGACACATTCGAATCCTTCTTAGATTTTTCTTTGGAAATAAAGGTAAGTCCAGCAGTCCATAAATTGCAATCAAGATTAGTACTGACCGCTCTTTATATTAATGATTAAATCTGTGTAATTTTGTTTTCCTGCAAACTTGCAGACTGCCCGGAACATCAGACAGGCATTTGAGCAGTTTGTCACGCCAGATGTCCTGGATGGAGAAAATGCCTACAAGTGTTCCAAGTAAGTGGGAGCTGTAGTGAGCTGATGTTGTTTGTCTCCTAGGGAGATAGTTGAGCAGGTTTGGGTTTTGTGCCCTTGTGAGGAAGGTTCTGGGTTCAGACCCCTGTGGCTTGCAGAGTATTTGTATCACTGTTGGACTGTTAACCACATCCACTCCAGGGGTGCCAGGTGATGGCTGATCCTGTTCTATCTTCAAGCTTTCTTCACTTGTATGTCACAGTGGGCAAAGGGGTCTGATAAATGTTAATGTAATGTTTTTGGAAGCTAATCTAAAAAGACAGCATAAAAACATTTTTTGGTAAACATCAGGATGGCGCACCACCAGATGCGGTTATTTTTCTGTAAATGAAGAAATGCAGTGCAAGAAAAGCGCTACCAATATTAATGTGTCAATGGTGCCACTTAAGGACAATATGAATAGAATAATGCTTTTTATTTAAAAATTTGTGTCAGGGAAGGTGGGAAAAATTTAATTTGAAATATTCCCCACCAAGCATTTTTTTTTTATCCTTTTCTCAAACAAGAGTATTTCTATGATTTTATCAGATATAAAGATGCTACTTCTGCTTGACTTGTGTTTCTGTACTACATGTGCTACCAAACGGAAATGTGGATGGAGACAAACACGTTAACAGTTTATGTTAAAAACGCGTCCCGTATAGCATGTAGAAGCAGAGGACTGATATCTGTTCTGGTCACTGCTGCTAAAGAGTAATGCTTTGGTAGTCATGTTTTATTCAAGATGAATTTTTGTACTGGTGGGTTTAATGCAAAACAATTTGGATGCAGTATGTTTAGTGTGAAAAACGTTTTATGGTGGGTTTTTTTTTTTTTTTGTAGGTGCAATGAAATGGCACCAGCATCAAAGCGGTTTACCATTCACGAGAGCCCCAATGTGCTGACTATCTGCCTGAAACGCTTTTCAGAATACGGCGACAGTAAGATTGTCCAGGTAGGGCACTTTGTACCTTGATTTCCGCTTTATCATGAGTCATGCTTTCAAATCTTATTCTTTCAGCGGATAGGATGAAATATTTGCATTGCATTTTCAATGACCATTGCTCTTTTTCCCAGAATGTGAGGTACCCTGAGCACCTGGACATAGGGCCATTTATGTCTCAGGCTGATGGAGAGCGAATGACCTACCATCTTTATGCCGTCCTGGTTCACTCAGGACTCAGCTGCCAGACAGGACATTACTACTGCTACATCAAGGTTACATTCTCCTTTCATTACATTGGGGCAGAATTCTTTAGCAGAAGCTCAGTATGAGTATTGGTTGAAAATCTGGTGCTTTGTTCCAGGCCAGCAAGGGGCAGTGGTACAAGATGAACGATGCGTCGGTGATCCTCACTGACCTCCGAACAGCCCTCAGTCAGCAGGCCTACATTCTGTTTTACATCAGGTGAGTACACCCTTTACTGTGATGTTTACATAAACCTGTGTCTCCTGGCATGGAGGTGGTTCGTGTATATCATCCAGTGTCCATTCCAGCCTGTCTGGAGTTCCCATGCGCAATCATTACTTGACATTTCATCTCCATCACACAGATCTTCAGACGTGCAAAATGGCGTGGACTACCACAACTCAAATGGGATGCCTGACCAGTTCTCATTTTGCGCTGGCTTTGTCGGTCCACAGCTGGCTCCCAGCAAGGTACAGTCAGGTTAACCGTGTCTGTGGTGGTTGCTACTACATTATTCATTCCGTTTCTTCTGTGTGTGTGTCTTTCACAGTGGACTGGATTTTATAACTGAATTAAGTGATAGATTGCTTCAGTAGTATGTCTTCCACTAATGATAAGTGCCAGTAACAGATGTGTGGATGATGGTGTCATGCAGGACTCTCCTGAGGAACTGAGCCAAGGGTCTACGCAGAAGACATCTCCCGGTGGGTATAATAGCAGAGACACCCCGGCCAGTCCTGCAGAGACCTGTGATAAAGACTGTCTGAACTTCAAGCTACGGTGTAGAACAATGTTTTAGTCTATATTCTTCCTCTTATAAGACGTATACTGCATAGGAAAGAGTACAGGTGCTTTTTGATAAACTATATGACCTGCCTGTACAACATCTTTCCAAAGAGTATAAATACTCTTCTCCTTGTGCTACTAACATGGTCTCTACTCTTCTGGAAAGGTATAAGAAGAAGGCGCAAGAGATGCAAGCGGAGAGGCTTTGTGTAGATTCAGGCGTGAAGCTGGACGTGAAGCTGGGAAAGCAGATGAATTGAAGCTAGGAAAGAAGTTGGGTACAAAGCTGGCACAGAAAACTCTACAAAGAGAAGCACAACATTCAGGCTTACAGGCACAGGTCTGGTAGTCGGACCTGGCATCACAGGGACTGGAGGGCAGAACAGCCGTGGTACTAGGTGGAACATTACTGCAGATACCACCACCATTGGTCTAGAGAAGATGGACAACATAAACACATTCGCCAAATGATGTTGTGCCCACCTAGAAGCCAACATACAGTGAAGAAGAAGTCCAGCCAGTGCACCAAGGTTTCCCTTGATAGCCACCCCAAGAAGGTGAACCACAACAGGCGGCACGAGACATAGAGGAACAGCCAGCCTTGGCCGGACCGAGAATGAGTTGCATGCTCACGGAGAGCAGCTGTGTCTGGAGTTAAATTTGTTCTATAATAAATGATTTTGCTTTCTTTAGTCCTTGTCAGTGGTTATTCATCGCCTTGTTGTCCTTGATCCCTGCCCTGTGTCTGGTCCTTGTATTCCCATTAAACATCCTATCTGCGCACTTTCCCAATACGGCAGACCCTTTATTATTAGCAGGTCTTCTTTAAATGGCTATGATTTGCTTTTTTCTAAAGAAATGAAACTATAGTTAATAGTCTACATTTCTACTCTAGCATGTGAAATTTCCACTGTGTAAAACCTGTCTAACAGACAGTCCTCAATCTTTGACAGATGAGGCAATTCACCAGGTTCAACTTATATGTATAGCAAGCAAAAGCGGGGCTGCCGGGCCGGCGCGACAGCTAGACTACGGCGACAGCCCCACAAGCCACCGCTTCCGAGCATTTTCCTCGCCAACGCCAGATCAATTGTCAACAAGATGGACAAACTGAGGCTACAGGTTGCAACAAACCGTGCGATCAAGGATAGCTGCTTGTTGGTGTTCACGGAAACCTGGCTTCATTCATTCAGTCTACATTTCTACTCTAGCATGTGAAATTTCCACTGTGTAAAACCTGTATATAGTCATACCCTGAATGAACCATTGTCATGGTAAATTGCAGGGCAAACTCTCACATACTGAGAACAGTTCAGGTAGCTGCTTGTTCTTGTCATCCATTGAGCAGATGGATGCACATCTACCACTCATCACCATTTTCTTTTGGCTGCTCCCGTCAAGGGTCGCCACAGCAGATCAGCTGTCACCATCTCCTCCTGTCTGACGTGGCAGAGTTAAAGATGTTAAGATTTGCATTGGGTGTGACGAGGATGGACAGGATTAGGAATGAGTATATTAGATGGTCAGCTCAGGTTGGACGGTTTGGAGACAAAGCCAGAGAAGTGAAATTGCATTGGTTTGTTATGTAGAGAGGAGAGATACTGGGTATACTAGGAGAAGGATGCTGAAGATGGAGCTGCCAGGCATGAGGAAACGAGGAAGGCCAAAAAGGAGGTTTATGGATGTGGTGAGAGAGGACATGCAGGTGGTTGGTGTGACAAAGCAGGATGCAGAGGACAGGAGGAGATGGAGACTGTTGGTCCACTGTGGCGACACCTGACTGGAGCAGCTGAAAGCAAATGATGAATAGCAACTTCCCCTGAACATTTGTTGGCAACACTGAAATAGTGTTAAATATATGTGCGTTGTAAATAGCATTGTGTATTATTGTATTATCGTGTATTGTAGTGTACTGTGCAATTGTGTGTAGTTCGTGTTTTACAGTTTTTCTCAATTGGTGGAGCACAATTCCTGAAACATAGTTCACATTCTCAAAACAGTTAACACAAACCACACAACACCATTTCAGTTTGGAAAATAATACACATCATGAGAAAAATGCTCTGAGAAGGTCAAAACATTTAATAAATATTGCAAAATGCTCTGAGATGTTCAAAACATTGAAATGCTTCTGCAAAAGCAAATGACTGCACTAAAACGGATTGCCATTTCATCAAAATACGAGGCTTTCTTTATCATTCCTTGAACATTGGCAATCAAAATTGGGCACACACCCATCAAAATTAAATGGTCAGTTCAAAAGTTCATTTGTTCTATGATCCATTTGAGGCTTGGTGTGATATGATACAATTCTTTGAATTTACCTGGTTTTACATAATCCCATTTAGATCTATATTCCTTACACTGAATATAAAAGTTCCTTACAATTTTTACACTGAAAGACAGACAATTCCTCAGTGACACCAACATTTATTCAGTGTGTCAAGATGATTACTCATTGACATGAAACTCTGGAAAAAGAAATGTGGATACGTCATAATCATCATCAGCAACCCTACGTTGAAGTTACGTAAATAAAAAAAATACAGAAAACATTTATTCATGCACTCTTTTCTGTGGGTCAGGCCACAAATTTTCATCAGTGTCACATCTTGTACTTTCTCTCGTGATGCACTGAGGGAAAAAATGTCTGCTATGATGAATCCACCCCAGGCAGTCTTCTGCGGTAATTACCTCACAAGTAACATTCACTGGATCAAGTAATGACATCTGTTGGTATGGTTGATGACCAAACACCTTCCATCTCCATGGAGAGGAAAAACTTCTCAATTGGATTCAGGAAGTGGGAGTATGGTGGTAAGAACTCTAGGTTCATACGCGGGTGTGCTTCAAACCACTCCCTGACGCAGGGTGAATGATGAAAGCTCACGTTGTCCCATATGATGACAATATTGGGCTGTTTTGCATCTGCCTCTTCTTGGAGCACAAGTCTGCCATGCATTACATCTAAAAATGCAATGAAGCGTTCACTATTGTACGGTCCAGTCAAGGGTATGTGGGCAATGACACCATTCATGGAGATCCAGCGGACATGGTGATGTTTGCTCCACGTTCGCCTGGCACATCCACTGTAGCTCTGTGGCCAGTGATGTTCCTCCCTCTCCTCCTGACTTTCCCAGGTGAAGTTGAATCCAGCTTCATCAACATAAACAAACAGCTGTGGTGAGTCACTGCCTTCAAGTTTATCGTTCTCTAAAAAGAAACAAAGATAACAGACCAAATCACACAAAGCACCATCAAGTACAAACACAATTACAGTGCAAGTATTGAGAAGAATACCAACCTGTACATACTGGTACCTCAGTTCCTTCACTCGCTCAGTGTTTCTTTCAAATGGTACCTTGTACAGCTGTTTCATTCTCAGTTGATGCTTACGCAGCACACGATCAATTGTAGAAATGCTGACACCATGTATGGTGGGAAATATGTCATTGTCTTCAATTATGTGTGACTGTATTTCCCGTAAATGTATAGAGTTTTCCTCTGCCACCCATTGGAGGTCTTCACTCCACTCTATTGATGAATGCATAGACAACATTCATGCAATACGGTAATTGCTTTCATGATGGACAAAACAGTGACATGAGTGATTACTAAGGAAAATGTGATTCATAGCTTACCTGTACTCATTCCTGTAAGTCCTTATGACTGATGCAACAGAGGATCTACTGAGATTGGGTTGTACCCTCTGACCTGCCTCTCTCATTGTGAGCCCATGGTTTATCACATGGTCCACCAATGTTGCACAGATCTCATTTGAAATGAAGGCACACCTAGGTCTCCCACCTCTACCGCCACGCATACGGACACCTCTTCCTTGCCTTCCTCTCACTTTTTCTTGCTCCATATTCACTCACATTGACTAACTGGTGACCATTCTTATATATGATGTAGGTCTGATTGGTTGAGAAAGAAGTTAGCTGTGATTGTTTGGACATGTGGTAATTAGGTGACAAATTTTGGGGATGATCGCTTTCTTTTGAGAATCATTGCTTGTGTTTTGCTTATGGAGATTCAAATGACTGAATTTTGTGTTTAAATGTAGAGATGTGTATTTATATTCTTGACAAAATGGTTTCATATCTGCTTTTTGTGTGAATGGAATCAAAAATGAATTTACTGTTTTGCATCATGCAATGGAGTTCTGAGAAATGTGTTAACTGTTTTGAGAATATGAACTATGTTTCAGGAATTGTGCTCCACCAATTGAGAAAAACTGCAATGTCACCATGTGTATATGTGTGGGGGCTAGCAAGACTAACCTCCAGTTTGTAGAGCGTTTGTTGCTAGCTGCTTGGCATTATTGTGTGGCTGCTTTGCTGCTGGTTTCCTTGAGTAGAAGTGACTTATACAAGCGCTATTAGATAAGCATCTCTAAGCAAGATGTCTCCGCCTCCTGCTTGTCGCACTGGTGTCATAAGTGGGACGGTTAACAAAATATAGAAAGTGAAGAGCGAAGACATCAACGCTTTACTCATGAAGATTTCTGGTATGATCCAGAAGTTGTCTGCCATCGCGGAGTGGGAATGTCGGTCGGTGGTACTGAGAGGGGGCTTTCGGCCGGCAGAGCAAAATCTCCAATGCCAGAACCAATGGCAGAGTGCTGACGGAACACTACCTAGATCTGCTGGCTAGCAAGCATGGCGATCACCTGGACAGCGGGTCAGAGAACAAGGACGTGGCACCCCCAGGCCCACCAAGGACCCCTTACCAGCTGCCGGCGAGCAACAGTGTAAGTTCTGCTGACTGTCTATGTGAGGGGGGTGGAGCTGCTGTGGTGGGAGGTCCAGCAGCCATACAGTGTACCATGGGAGCTGTACGAGGTGTAGCTGGAGATGGCATCAAGTTAACTCAGGTCTGAACTGACAGCAGAATGGCTGGCACTCAGGGGGAAGGTGCTGCTGGCCTTCCAGAATGTGGAACCAGAGACACGCAGTCATCTGCCCAGTGTTGCCAGCTGCGTTACAGTGCCGGTTTGGGCAGCAGCACCTCACTGTGGAATAGTCTGTGAGGAGGCCATGAGCAGTACCACAACTGCCCCAGCAGGAAGTGGAACTGGCTACCGCTGTGTGGTGAGAAACTGCCCTGTGCCAACTGCATGCCGCAGCGAGGGTGCGTCAGCAAGAGACCCTGCTTCCCAGCCCCAGTGCCTGATGTCAGGAGTGGCCCAGCTGAGGGGAGCCGCAGAGCTGTGCGTGTTAGTGGTGCAGGCGACCCCCTGCCTCGGCATGGAAACGGTGACTCTCCAGCGGAGCAGTTACCGTAGGCAGACCAGAAGAGTGTGGCGGCGGATGACCCAGCGGGCGACTGCACCCTGGGACAGCTGGATTTGACGGTCACACGTGGCGCCACTGGTGGTGATGCCTGCACGACGAGGAAGGAGCCGGACTACCAGGCAGAGTTTTCTGTGATGCAATGTCTGCGGAGCTACGTCGGGACCAGTTGGTGGCAACCGGAGGCATCCATCACGGACAGGCTGGTCAGTGCCTCAGGTATGGTGCCCTGTGAGGGTGTTGGGGACTGTCCGGCCCAACATGTAGAAAAGCTTTCTGAAGTAGTTGGGTATTACTCTACATTTTTTGAAACAATTGGGTATTACAAGTTATCGATACGGCATCAATTTTGGTTTAATTGGGTATTAGCGAAATGCCATTGTATTTTATCTTTAATAACAAGATTGCAGTAATAAACATTCAACTTGAGTTATGCAACCACATAGTTTACGAACAGTGAGTAAGTACTTCACTGGGACAAATCTCTACTTTACGGAATGGATTCATGAGGATTTGTACATTTTGGTTGCTACGTTTTAGTATTAAAGTAATTGCGTACTCAGCTATTTCAACTGCGTTTTGGTACACTTTTGTTCTGAAATGTGTTTGTAGTTTACCAGATATAATGGCATATATATGCAAATACACTGCCTAATAGCATGTCTATTTTGGGGCTTGTTAATTATGTTTGTTGTAAGTAGCGTTGTATATTTTTGGCTGATGGGCGTTATTGTCAGTAGAAGTGCCTTGCTGGTTAAAAGCAAGACATCTCCACCTCCTGCTTGTCATAGTATTTTGGTAAATACATAATCATTTCTATGAAGTTGATCAAATACAAATTAAAAATGTAACGAATACGCCTTGAGAACCCAAGTGCGGAGACAGTGTTGTTCAATGGGGCAATTGCAATACTCAGTGGTCCAAAAGAGGCAGAAAGTCAGACCGCAGGGCAGACAAATCGAAACGTGATCCTAATAACAGAGACTAAGGTTCAGTAAGGTGAGTGACACTTAGTGCTAGTGATGCTACAGTACGTCAGGTGCGTATCGGACCTTCCAATAACGTATGTGGGGAGTAACATCATTACACAAGCT
>JAACJT020001438.1:0-15089 GCA_009936485.2 Gymnarchus niloticus | reverse complement strand
GAGACATTACTGTATACCCAGTACTGTACAGATCTGAGACATGACTGAATACCCTGTACTGTACAGCTCCGAGACATGACTGAATACCCAGTACTGTACAGATCTGAGACATGACTGAGTACCCTGTACTGTACAGCTCTGAGACATGACTGAATACCCAGTACTGTACAGCTCTGAGACATGACTGTGTGCGTTTTGAAAATGGTGACATGCAGCAGGCAGCCCAGTGTTTATAAGGTGTGCTAAGTAATGGTAAACAAAGAATGAAAGATAAATGAAAAATTAAACAAACCATGCATAGCAGACAATTATATGGACTATGATAAGGTCTAACTTCAGGTCACCTATTGAACATGGGGGCGGGGGGGGCATTGTTTAAACTTCTGATTATTGAGTTTCATTAACACCTCATCAGCAAAATGGCTATTTTAATGAGGAAAATTATCTTGCTAAATAGCACCTAAGAAAACGACTTTAATGACCTCCAATCCAAAACAATCCCTCATTATCTGACCATTTTCCCATATCGGTCCTGGCCATGTTAACTCCGATAGATCGTACCGGAGCCCTCTGACACGACTTAGAGGTGACTGATTGTGAAATCAGGCTGTCCACGGCATCACTTCTCACCACTCAGACCCGCAGTCTCCAAGGAACCGGTTTTCACCAAGATCTAAATCAAACGTCCGATTGAAGTTCACCCCTGACCGCATTCCATATGCATTCAACTTCAAACTTCACGCATCATCAACTTCCAAAACTCTCTCTCTTCATTAGCCGTGATGTCGGCAGGCCACTAAAATCCCAAAGTAAAATCCATCATCTTATCACCCACCTTTAAATGTAGTGTCTGTACTGCACACCGACAGATTGCGTGGACTCGAAAAGAGGCTGGGAGTTTTGCTGGAAACCTCAGCTGTGCTCTAAACCACATCACATAACTGCCATCAGTGTCATGGTACTTCTGTGGAGCATCAATTTCCCCTTCACAGCAAACACAGTTCCTCATTGTTCAGGGAATTCGTCGGGGAGGTAAGATCCAACTCTATACTGTCAGCTAGACGAGTGTCTGAAACTGCTTCAACTTTCGATGTGTAACTGAGCGAGAGACGAGCATTTTTCACTTTGACCTGGGCTTTCTCTCTCTTCACCTGCAGAAAAATTACATGTCAGAACCAATTTTGCATAATCGGTGCGACTGTCCGATGTTTGCTAGGCTCTACGCTCGGATATTTCTGTGATATACCATGTTTTAGCCACCTTACGAGAGTGCTGTTTTGAACTTAAGTTGCAGACCACCACAGCATTTAAAACAGGTGTTCTGACTCAACTTTAATCAACCGCACCATTAAAATACTACAGTAATTATTGCTAAAAATAACACTGCCACAACTCTCTGCCTCGGCTTTAAATCTCGATTTGAGGAGCATTTTAAGCGTTGCTGCCGCCTTAGTAATCAATCTTGCGTGTGAAGTGCAATAAGACAGGAATGCAGGCCTGCTGCACAGGTAAGGCACAGGCAATCTTTATACGACGCCTGTGAAAATCTCTGATGGCCTAACGTCAGGACCACGTTAGCATCAAGCGCGACGGGAAGTGACCTGTGATCCTGTGATCCTGTGCTCGTTTCCACGGAAAGCTTAAGCCTGTAGACAAAACCGATCGGTGACGGTCGGCCTCTAAGAATGAATGAAGCGAAAGGTTTTGAAGCCACAGTCGCCCACGTGTAACGTCCGCGTCCCCGGCTGCATAGGCACAGCAGACTCCCTGTACACCGTGTCACGAGACCAGGTTAAATTCCGGTCAAGTACAAAGAAACCAGAATGTTACCGAAAAACCCAGAGCCCTGTAGCTACAGGGGAACATGCACAAACAGGAATGAGGCAAGGTGAAAGCAGGAAGTTAACGACAGACAGACAGACAGACAGACAGACAGACAGACAGACAGACAATCAGAAACATGCCAAAAGTACGTCAACTGACACACAGCAAAGACGGAAATGCTAAATTACTGTAACGGCAACATTGCACCACAGGGCAAGAAAGATGATTGATTAAACAAAAACAGGGACAAAGAGTCTTTAAGAAAGCCGAAATTCACACGCAACTCAACCCCCCCCCCAATAAAAAACGTTAAAAAAAAAAACACCTATGACGGAAATAGACAGAGGTCATCTCTCAGACAGCATCCCCTCCTCTGTTCAGCTGACCCCATGAACAACACTAACAAGATATTTACCCTAACAAGGGCCAGCTGGCTTTCATCAGCTCGGTCACCTGTAAATCCATGGCTGGTGATAATTCAGCCCAGTCCACACACTAGACCACCACCCCTGCCCCCCACCAGCTCACAACGGGTGTCTATCGAACGTGACGCTTACTCGTTCAGCAGCCGTACGTCGCTTCAGACAGCAGTAACGTACAGGACATGTAGCTAAATCATTGCGAGCGTACGGTTGGCAGGAGGGGCCACGGGGGGCACTGACATCGCGGTGAACTACGTCACATGGCATGTTTTCGGCAATCTGCGCTGCTGTCACACTGAAGTAGAAATATTTAAGTTTCAAACTCAAAATCCCATTCTAGGAAAGTCGTCGCACTGCCATTAAAATATTAAAGAACCCCATTTAGGCCGTGATTAAATCACAAACCCCCCCGACACGACATTGTTTAAAAATAAAGCAAAAGCCAGCATCGTTTCCGAGGGGGCTGAATGGCAGACATTAAGTAATTGACTCCTGGTTCAGGGCTTTTCATCCAGCCAACATTCCACAGCACGGCCTGTCCCTGCGAGTCGGGGAAGACGGCCAGCTCGACCCGAGCGCGACAACTGGACAGGCCTACTGCCTCAGCAGCATCGCCGCCGTTAATCAACAGGAGTGCAGTTCCACCGGCTCTGTCGGATTTACCGGCTCGCTTTCCACAGCGGCCGTATGGGGCCGATCCCGGGATTCGGCCCAAAGGATGCGACGGGGAAGAAAGAAACGACTTTGTTATGCGGCTTTCACACCCATCCCATGAGGTTACGTCAAACCATTTTGATGCCCGTAAAACGAGTGAATTACCGACAAAGCCATCTCTCTACAAAATTTGGCGATTAAAAGGGGGGCTATTTTCTTTGATCTGTTAACGGACCGTTTCACCTCAAAACCATCTCAAGTATGCAGTCACTCTCGCACCTTTCTGGCAGGTAAACAGTTAATCACCCCCCACCCCCATCCCTTGCACCCTGCACCTATTTCCAGTAGGAAGAAAATGGTATTTGGGTTTGTACCCCATCCAGGGAGTACCCCAGGTCATCTGGCAGAGTGATGATTTAATAAGTATTGTAATTGAGAACTGAGAATGAGAGCTGACAGGATTTCTCTAACGACCGCCAATTCATTCGCAGGGCATTTCTTAGCAAACTTGAAGGAAAAGCTGGTAGCAGCAGTAGATTTCAGTTTACTTACTCCATTTATTAATGTGTAACTATACTACTGTGATATATAAAACGTTATTAGGTTAATGATCTTTTTGTTTAGAGTGTCAACAGGCTAGAAAGTACACATTGAAAGGATGAAGCTAATGGCATTATAATTGACCTTGAAATAATAAATCTGAGCGAAATGGACAGCAGGATTTTGCACTGAGCAGCCTGGATAAAGATAACATTTGCCCCACCACTGACCGGCAGCCAAAAATGGCGAGGGTCTCGTTGTTCCATGTCTATTCCTGTGAGGCAGTGCAGAGTTTTCCTGGAGTGCGTCCAGAGGTTCGAGATCCCAGCAAGCCGGGGTCCGTGTCATGCTGACGCTCCCACTGGCGGCTCTCTCCGCACTAGGTTTTTCAACCGCCGACACCCCCAGGGTCTTAGTGAGAGCCCCTGGGAAGAGGCTGACACCATCCATATCGGAGGCAAATTTTGATCATTCATGGGGGATCAGCGAGCTGGTTTACAGACCTGAAGATGAACCCACCCACCCACTGGCTCGAGCATGAAAGATCATCATGCGGCCAAGGTTCGAACCCAACCAACGTCATTCTAAGGTTCTTTGGCAGGTCTGGTCCTACAAAAGAGATGGAGGCAAATGTGTGCAGGAGAAGCCCTGAACGGCAGTCTGGAAGGAAGATGTGGCTCGTCAGACACAGGGGGGCGGAACATTCAGACAGTAAACACAACACTTGGAACTCAGACTAAAAAATGATGGAGCAGCATTACATATCGCAAAGACTTAAAGGGGAAATGCACTGAAATTCAGTAACTTCTTAAGTGCTGTTTACTGTAACTGAAATTGCACATTTATTTTTCCTACAATAAAATGAGCCGTTTTCCCGTTTCATTTCCTGGGTCGCCAGTCACACTGTTCCAGCTGGATTTGCCATGATCTATTGGTTCAAGGATCAGAGTGGATCCTTTCGTGTGAAAACCGAAATATGGAAGCGTTTAAAAAGTACACATTCATAGTCTGGTTGGCAGTACAGATCTACTGATGCAACAGATGAAACGAAAAGACGAACAAATACTTTAGAAAAGACCAGACAGAGAAGCACAGCTCTACCCTGACATCAGTGTGTAAAATATCATCAGCTAGAGGGTCACTTTGTACCGAAATTCAAAAATCAGTACATGTAGTGATCTCACAATCACGGGAAAAAGCAGAGCCCCCTTAAAATTGTTGCATTTTGCCACAGTAAACTGCAGAATTCATTTATTTAACTGCCAGGGGACCCATAGCTGACAAAGTGAAGTGTGGAGGGTGTCCGATAGAGCGATAAAATCTGTCTCCTGCTATCAGTCAACTGAACAAGTGGTCGGCTCCATTCTATCAACAGGCAGATATATTTGGCCATTAATGTCAGAATGAGTTAGGGCTTGGGGTCACTGAACATTTTATTCAACACGACTATAAACCTTCCCAAATAAAGGATTGCTTTTGAAGCATTATCGATAAGTGACATTTTACCCCTCAGACTGTTCGCACCGAAACTTCATATTCCCAGACGTGGTAAACTTTTGATAGATTTAAAAACCGGGCTGAAAAAAAACGATCCGGGAGAGACGGCCAGCTCCATCCGCCGAAGCAAAACCAAAACCAGTCTACACGCACGCACGCACGTGTAAACACACACATACAAAACATTAAAAACATGTGGATGGTACGTCACAGACAAGCACACACTTAGTCCCAGATGTAATGTTAAGGTCTGTTTATCATATTTGCAGATTTTACTATTACCCTGGAAAATAAGCTGGTCAAAATAGGATCTACTGACAGGCTAAAGGACGACACTAAGCAGCCAGGATCTTAACTTCACGATTTCTCCATCAAAAACAAAGACAGGGAAGCTTTAAAGGTGCCTGGCTTTTGTCATCATCGTGGGAACAGAAAGGAAATCCGAGTTTTTAAGCCACATCGCTTTCTATAGAGCACATAAAATATTATTGCATTAGTAGGAGACGTTTCCGCATTTCGAACCCCCAAACATACTAAAGCATTCTTATAAATATCACTGCCAAAAACCCGTATCACTGAAGCAGAAAGACAAGACAAAAAAAAAGAAAAGGAGCAGCTCAGTTCACTAACAGACCACAGCCTCCTTGAATAATGGCATTAAGTCCTCCATACTTTGCCTCCCCTTTTAGCAAACCTTCACAGCTGATTTCCCTTTCCTCGTTCATAACGCCTCAGACTGTCACAGACACACAACTAGCCGCCCTCTGTATTGTTTTCCCCCCACTTTCTTCACTTTAACATTGTTCATGACCCTATCATCTATCTCCATCCTGGCTCTGCTCTTTGTTTAGAGGACAACGCCTCAGACTGTGTCCTGCCTGCTAGTAATAATAAAATAAATGCCCTTTATTTAATCACCACAGCAGTGCAGTGGTGATGCAGTGGCACCAAATATCAGCCCATGCCATCAGAGGAACCTCATGACTCGGACTTCAGGACTGGAGCTAAGTGGACATGCCAAGAGTTTCTTAACATAAGTCCTATCTTCAAACCATTCACCCTGGTAAATGTCACGGGAGGTTGGAGCCAATCCCAGGTAGCATGGGGTAGAGTCGGCCAGAATTTCCTTCCAGAAGCATCCATTCATCAAAATCATCTCATTCAGACTAATGGGTAGCCATATAGATTCCGTATGGTACGTCGAAGAGAATGACGGTCTCGGGCGACGGTGGTATGAATATGCAAAGACCATGAAGCGTAGGGCACGTGTTTTCCTGAAACAGACCAGCCTCGTCCTTGGTGACGCCTGTGAGGATCTCACGTCATGGGCTCCATGTTACTCCTCACTGACAAACAGCAGTAGACTGACCATGGCGTGCGCCACACTAAAGACGGGCCAGACCAGCGTTCATTAATTCGACCGTCCTCTAGGAGAGAGGGCTCGACAACGCAGTCGAACCCTAACCCCGTCACTCCCGTTCTCGTCTGCTGTCTCTGTAAATCAGTCTTCCTCATTCAGCTTCACGCACTGTCAGATTCTGGGATATATCTAGAGATGGATATGTGCTTGCGAGCCACACCCGGCTCCTCTACAGCACACTTGACTCTCCACCACCATGGACGCGTCAATCATAACGAGTTTAAGCACCGACCCAAAACCCAGCTGGTCCAGACGGCCCATGAGCATATCCTCCTTTAGCCACCGCGGTCTGAACAGCGTGAGACACTCCAAACCTTTCTGTCAAGTGGTCTGACTGTCTTCTGCGACCGCAAAAAGATGTCGAGTTCGGCACGTCAGCATGAGAGCCATCAGAAGGGGAAAAGCGCTGTTTACCTCACATCGCAGAAGGCGTTTATGCTAGGAAACCTAAAAATAGACAAATTGAGAATTTGGGAATTAAAAGGAGCCCGTCTTTTTCAGCCTGTAAGTGCAAATACCTTTAGCAATATAAATTCAACCACAGAACTGCCCAAAACATGTTTACTTAAGCTTTAAAAAGAAACAAATATGCCTGCGAAATGAAGACCTTAAACAATAAAAGCAGAAAGCAGCACATTCCTGATGTGCACGAACAGCAAATGTGACGTTTTAAGGTCACGACACACACATTTCTGCAGTCCTTCGATGTTAATGGCTGGGGATTCCTTTGGTAGTCACCGTGTTTGTTGTTCTGACCGTGGTGGTGATGACTGAGGGGTAAACAGAGAAAACTAAAGGGGACAGGATGAAGACCACTCAAACTGACTGGATGAAGACCACTGAAGGTGACCGGATGGACACCACCCAAAGAGGACAGGATGAAGACCGCTCAAAGTGACTGGATGGAGATCACTTAAAGGGACCAGATGTAGACCACTGAAGGTGACCGGATGGACACCACCCAAAGGGGACTGGGTGGAGACCGCTCAAAGTGACTGGATGGAGACCACTTAAAGGGACCAGATGGAGACCACTGAAGGTGACCGGATGGACACCACCCAAAGGGGACAGGATGAAGACCGCTCAAACTGACTGGATGGAGACCACTCAAGGGAGACCAGCCAAAGGGGACCAAAGGTAGACCACCCAAAGGGCAGTTATTTGACTTACTCTCTGCCTCGTCCAGATCTAATAAACAGGCCAATTACAAATAAGAAGAGAGACACCAGCCATTAGAGCTGGAGCCCAACATCCTTTCCAAACATGTCTAAGTGAAAGCAGCCATTTCCTCTGCCGACTGACAAAATTCTTGTGCTGCTGATTTTGGCAAAGGGTCTGGTGGTGCTGGTCCAAAGGCTTCTCCCCACCCCGAAACCAGAAGAACAAAGGAGCAGAGAAGACTTGGATCTTTTTAATAGCACTAAGTCCCAGAGAGTCCACTTATTCTGGGAGGCAGAAGGAGAGGCAGCACATGTTCCTGTTAAACTTAGCGGCCATGGAGACCTCCACCAATCTGGATAACGTGGCTGACAGCAGTGTGACGGACATGGGCTGTGGGCCCCCGTTAACGAGGAGAAAAGGTGATATGAAGAAAGCTCGTTAGGTATAGCGTTCCAAAGTGAACAGAGCCCAGGTTAAAAAAAGTCACAAAACCACACAGCTTTCCGAGTGCGAACTTCCAGGTGTTAAAATGACCTCATTTTCGTGAATTTCTCAACCTCCCTGCCTCTGTGTGTGTGTGTGTGTGTGTGTGTGTGTGTGTGTGTGTGAGAACCACTCACCTACCTCCTTTTGTTACCCACAGGACGATTTCACACACGTCCCCATGCACCTCAAATGAAGAATGCCCTTTTCATTTCTGAAAAATCACAGCCATTTCATCTGGATGTTTCTTCCGATTTATCAAACACGGAAAGACCGTGCAGCTTACATCAGACGTGTATGATTTGTATATCCTAACGAGTCACGGTCGCCTGAAATCAATACCATCAATGAGTGATGAGGGAATCGTGTCCTGTGTTCAGAATTAAATCATTCTGGAAAGGTCATATTTATGTCTTCACCAGCCTTGTCTGTTTTTCAATACCATTTCCCCTGGATCCATGGGACTATGGAAAGCAAAAGTGCCCTGGGGATTACGAGAAGATACACCTTGTAGTAAGCCAGCAGCTATCAGCTAAGATTAACATGCCAGACTAAACATCAAAATAGTTAACATGATTTTACTTAAGACAACGCAATCAGCTTTATTTGGTGTCAATTCCTGTCACATTTTTGGCGAGAAACAACAAAGAATGCCCTGTAAAATAATGCATATCATCAAAAGCCACCGGCCTCTGCCTGGTTCGAGTGCTTTGTTTCCATGGAAATACCATCATCTATTGGAATGTGGTCCAATCGCGATTCAATTACAGATTGCTTTTGTTTAATTGCAGCATTTTAAAGAATGTTGATCCCAACGCACTGAAAAATCACTACGCAGACAAAATGCCACAAAGATAATGGATTACCATGGCAAAGGTACTCACAAGAAGGGCTTAGACACACTTATCCTGTGCATTGAACTGCGGTCCCGTTAAGAGAATTGAATCTGGCTTAGACACACTTATCCTGTTTGCTGAACTGTGGCCCCTTTAAGAGAATTGAACCTGGCTTTGACACACTTATCCTGTGTGCTGAACTGCGGCCCCTTTAAGAGAATTGAACCTGGCTTAGACACACTTATCCCGTGTGCTGAACTGTGGCCCCGTTAAGAGGATTGAACCTGGCTTAGACACACTTATCCTGTGCGCTGAACTGAGGCCCCGTTAAGAGGATTGAACCTGGCTTAGACATACTTATCCTGTGTGCTGAATTGTGGCCCCGTTAAGAGGATTGAACCTGGCTTAGACACACTTATCCTGTGCGCTGAACTACGGCCCCTTTAAGAGGATTGAACCTGGCTTAGACATACTTATCCTGTGCGCTGAACTGCGGCCCCTTTAAGAGGATTGAACCTGGCTTGGACACACTTATCCTGTGCGCTGAACTGCGGCCCCGTTAAGAGGATTGAACCTGGCTTAGACACACTTATCCTGTGCGCTGAACTGAGGCCCAGTTAAGAGGATTGAACCTGGCTTAGACACACTTATCCTGTGTGCTGAACTGTGGCCCCGTTAAGAGGATTGAACCTGGCTTAGACACACTTATCCTGTGCGCTGAACTGTGGCCCCGTTAAGAGGATTGAACCTGGCTTAGACACACTTATCCTGTGCGCTGAACTGCGGCCCCTTTAAGAGGATTGAACCTGGCTTAGACACACTTATTCTGTGCGCTGAACTGTGGCCCCGTTAAGAGGATTGAACCTGGCACTCTTTGAAGTCTGCCGTTTTACTACCAACGCTGTGCTATTACAGGCCCTGGATCTTTTTTCATCAGGCAAATAAAAAGGCAGCACTGAAGATGGGGCCTGAATGAGCACGTGAGGAATGCCGAGAAAATGCTGACATAACATGCTGTACATACAGACATACTACACTGTGATACAAACAAAAGCAGAATTACGGATGAAAACTGTTTTTACTAATGACCTGGCATATATTTTCTCTATGACGACAGAAAACTGACCAGAGAAAAATCTTCAGATTTTCAGGACTTAAAATTGTGTGTGGGTGCGTGTAAACAGCATTTTCTAAACAAAATGTATCCCGCTCCCCCTCTGAGGACATAAGAAATATTCCTAAACTTGAAAAAGAAAGCAATAACTTTCCAGAGACAAGCATTTGTGTTGTCTTTTCAGTGAAAATGATATCTGAAGCATAGGAATATATAAAATCAGTCTTTAAAAAATCGGAATTGATTTAGTTTGAGATGTGCGTCCCAGACACAGCTCCTCACAGCAGCTGAATTCCGATGCCGCGATGTTTATCAGTGTTCATTTGTGGCTACAGTTAGCAGGCCAAGAGGAGCGTTCTCTTTGCAGAACTCGCAGGCTCACAACGTTCGTTGCCGGGTTATTGAAACACGTTTTTATTACTAACTGAGCTGCTCTCAGACAGCATGAGGGAACAGGAAAGATGGCCGGAGCCTTGAAAAGGTGCCAACAGATAAGAATCGTTCAAATATCTGCAGGTGGACACGGGGCTGCCTCGTCACCAACCTCCGTTGATCTATGGCACTTCAGTTTGGCGGCACAATTCAACGTCAAAGGCTGTGGAAGTGAGGCCTTAGGGTGTGTCAGGCAGTTGTGGACATACACGGCGGGGTTGGAGCCAAAGCGTCCAGTCCAGGTCAGTCCCCAAGTTGAAATGGCCCAGACGAGACCGGTAAGCAGGAGGTAAGCGACTGCAGGGCGTAAACGCAGACCGATCGGGATCCAAAAATTGGATTTCTTGCATCGAATGACATTTCTGGTTTTGTATCGTGAGCCGTTGCCGTTTCGCTGGAAGCAGGAAGTGAGTTTAAACAGAGTGATGCCGCCGGTTTGCTCACGGGCTTTCGGAGCTGCTCCTTCGTCACAAACAGATCGTCGGGGTCATTTATACCCCAAAACCAGAAAGCGTCTGCTCACCGAATGTTTGACCGAATGTTCCGTCTCTTCACCAATAATCAGGCAGGCACCTTGAAGGCATGTTCAGTGTTAATTATCAGCTGCAGTGCC
Organism: Gymnarchus niloticus; assembly: GCA_009936485.2. Lineage (NCBI taxonomy): Eukaryota > Metazoa > Chordata > Actinopteri > Osteoglossiformes > Gymnarchidae > Gymnarchus > Gymnarchus niloticus. Next base: position 4,093 of record JAACJT020001438.1, on the reverse strand, counting down.
AGTATCAAGGCGAGTGAAGGACAGAGTGAAGGGGGAGAGAGAGAGAGAGAGAGAGAGAACGGTGGTGCTGATACCTTTGGGGTTCGGCTGTATTTCCCTGTTCTTGTATCCTTGATAGAAGTGATATCCAGAAGCTCAGTTTCCTGTGAAAAGACAAAGACAGAAGAACGAGGCATCAGCTTTAAATGACTTGCAGTGGTGCAGTTCGTACACACTGACTCGACCGAGATCATCCAGCGCCACCGAGATGGCGACGACTCCTAATCTGGCTGTCCCTGGCCTCGATACTGTTACCGTTGGCCGATCAGGTTGACTAACAAGTCAACAGTACACCGCATTAGGAAAAGGGGCACATCCCATTAATAAACGCCTAGAACCTTCTACTGGGGAATGCAGGCGGCCGACCCTGAGGACTTCTCTGGTGCGAGGCCCTCATGTCGTTTGTCCCAGAACATGGTTCCAGCTGACACACTCCACTCCCCATCTTCTCAGAACCCGACAGTCTACATTCTTCAAAGCGTTTGACCAGAAAATGGTTCACGGACCTATCTGACCGGATCCTGACGTCACCGATCTTTATAAACCCCGCATTCCCACTATCTTGAATCATTGCACTCTCCAGGCTGATTTCCTAGTGATTCTAATCTAAAATCTAAAAGCTCTCACCCCCATCAATGATCACAGGGGCCACATTCCTAACCAATTTGCCCAAATCTGGCAGCACTTTGTGTGGCTGTTGTCGTCTTACGGCTCGGCTTATTCAAACACAGCACTCTGTCAAATGTTATTTTATGCTGAAGGGAACCAAATTCCACATACATGGTTATGTTCAGAAAGTCATTTCTCATGAGCCATTTCATCACCAGCCAAGCCCACCCCACTAACTGCCATACTGTCATCTATGATTCACATTTCACAAGGGTCATTAAAAGCCTCTCTGCTTCGTCTTTCTCCCCTGCTGGACAGCTGAACTCCAGAATCTGACAAGAATGACCGGGGAAAAGAGAGCAAAACTCCAATGATGTGAGCTCATTTGTGCAGGTTTAGTACAAGGTAGACTCAACTCGTTAAAAACCTTCGGGATGTACACAACACCGTCCTTCAGATCTAGAAAGGCAAACGAGCAGAAACAGCAATCCTCATCTTGCTAACAACTTGTTCAATCAGCATCTTGTCCAGCTGTACAAAGTGGATTTTCCCGTGAGGATCCCTTGGATAGTAATGCTGTATATCAGCTGACAGGATGTCACATGGACAGACGTGCCTTCACCCGCCTTCTAGCTCTACCCGGACCTGTCAATCAATACACTGCCGTCGTACAGGGTGTGTGTGCATAACCACCTTCATCAGTGGCTATCAGATGACTGGGAGGGAGGGGCAGTCTCTGCTGGGGGGGGGGGGGACAGCCACATGGCAGGGCGGTCACAGAAAGCTGGGTTTCCAAAGTGACAGCTTCACTAAAAACATGCAACGTTGACCGGTCTGCGTACCTTTAAGGCAGCAACTGACATGGAAAGGGGGGGACGTCGCAATAAACTGACCCGGGATTGGTAGGAAACACAAAACAAGCGTCAAACTACAGGAATACGGGCATTTGTGCAAACTTGCTTTAGAGATACTGCTGTAATGTGGTCACACACTCCTGCCTGACCAAATCAGCCCCAGTGGCCCCGTTTATAATCACAGGCCTAATCATTCTGAACAGGACCAGGTGAAAGCAAGTAAAGAGAGCAAGTAAAACCCAATTTAAACGCAGTTTAATGTTTCCACTGGGGCTGTCGTGCAACTCTGGGCCAAAAAGCTGGAAAGCTTCCATATCTTCTCACCCACTGGACAAACACATTACACTGGCATCCTTATTTTGTTCCCGGACTCTCGCTGGCTCAGTTCAAACACAGATGGGATTTGCATAAAACTGAAAGCAAGACAGGCGTGCACAGTTAAAGAACAGTCAAATCATGGCGTGCCGACAAGAGCCAAGCCGTACATTTAGTAAAATACTTGGTGTTTATATTTACATTAACACAACAACCTGCCAGAAAGATTTTCCTGGCAGTAAGATCACGCTGCAGTGTTCGTCTAGGATGTAGCATAACCTTGTCGGGAGCTTTACACTGAAACCAAAAGTAGTGTTTTTTGGTGGAGGAAAAAGTAAGAAAGCATTAAACCTATGATTTTTTTGCCTTACATTTTATGGATGGAGGGATGTATTTGCTCAGTGAGTTTCCTCGCACCTCCATGGTTCAGGGTTCGATTCCCATATCTCCAATATGTGAGGAGTTTGCATGTTCTCCCCGTATTTTGTGGGTTTAAGGAAGTTAGGGTCACAGCTGATTCTAAACTGCCCATAGAGTAAGACGGTGTGAGAGCAGTCATGTAAATGTCCTGTGATGGACTGGCGTCCCCTCCGGGGTGTACCCCAGCCCCGTGCCCTGTGATGGACTGGCGTCCCATCCGGGGTGTACCCCAGCCCCGTGCCCTGTGATGGACTGGCGTCCCATCCGGGGTGTACCCCAGCCCCGTGCCCTGTGATGGACTGGCATCCCTGGGGCAAGTCTGATTCCTCTCCCTTTGAAAACCTACCGACTTCATGGTTCCAGGACTGGTTTATACCTTCCTGTTCAGTCTCATTTAACAACAACCTGCTTGTAAATGGGAACTCATACATAGCATAACAGTAGGACGCGATGAAATGTTTTAATTTACTGCTGTGGGAAACATGAAGTCAAACTGTCATGACTGGATGATAGTGTTTTTAATATTATTATATTATTATTATTATTATTATTATATTATTATCAGCCTGTACCGTGACAATCTGTGTGATAAACAACTAGAAAATGAAGGGAAGGACGGACAGATGACTTTGCACATCAAAGTTCTAGCTCACGCAACAATAATATTAAGCTTTACATCTTCTGTACAGAGGAATCATTAACACGTTTTTGTTTAGAATCATTTTTAGGTTCCTGTCTTTAAGTTTTGGAGTTGGAGAATCTTCAAAATTCCACCTTATAAAATTCATGTATCTGTAAATTTTTTCATTAAGCACATTTTGAAAACATCTGCCATCGATGGGCTTCCAGCTACTTTCTCTGTGAGAAGACTTTCGTGCTCACAGAGTTTCCTTCATGTAGGCTTTTATTTACATGGCCAACTCCAGGCAGACGATGGCCTGAAGTGTCACGTTAACTCAGCCCTCAGACCACAGATGGATTTCAGTACGACTGGCCTTAACTACACGATTGCTCAGGTTCCTGAGACAGAGCGGGACTTTTCACTGACAATCAGGAATGTTTCTCGTCAGGAGATGTACAGGGAGGTCACAGATTGGCCCATGAGTTAGGAAGTTAATTCTATATTTCAGAAGCAGCGTGGCAGAAGTGTGTGTGTGGGGGGCGGGGGGCAAAGAGAGATGCTGACAGGAATGGGGGGGGCTCTGAACCTTAGGAAGCTGGCCTTTTATGAAAAATGCTGGGTTCAGTCATTTTCTGATACACCTCACAATCATCACCGCCACGTCTGGAGATTGATCACAGATCTGGGATTTAGTCAGAGACAGTGATGGTTTTACTTCTAGTTCTGGCTATTTATAACTTAGCCAGAGCTGTAAGTTACCTTGCTAACTTGTGATTAGAGAGAACATGTGCCCAGTGGAGTTATTGTGAACTTTCTGTGAACAGTGCCAGTATTTTTCGTACTTCATACTGTCATTCTGTTTTGGTCCAGGCCTGCAGAACCCCCCCAACACGGTCCATCTCCAGACCGCCCATCAGCCCAAAACTCCTGACCTCATCCCGACCACACGCTAACCAGTCATCACGCTGCCCTCTAACCGGTGTTACTTTGGTGTAATCCACAGGTAAACCCCCCCCCCCGAGTACCTCAACTCGTGCATTTTAGTAACATTTCCTTGGATTTTAATTCCCTTATTCACTTGACCTTTGCATATAAATCGGCACGTTTCACCTTCTCTGTCCGACTGTGTGTAATGTGCCTTTAAAATGCCATCCATTCACGGGGGACGCTCCTCCTCGGAGCACAGACACGGGCCGTGCACACGGGGGACGCTCCTCCTCGGAGCACAGACACG
>JAACJT020001437.1:0-15089 GCA_009936485.2 Gymnarchus niloticus | reverse complement strand
TCCTGTGCTATGCTATGGGATGGTTCTAAGCAATTCTCCCACCTCCCTATGAGAGCCACTTGGATTGAGAGGAACATTCAGCACTGGGAGATGCTAAAGTATGCTGTTGAAGGGATTGGATAAAGACCTCTTAGGAAAAAATTTTGTAATACATTCCTGTGTGAACAAGCTAGCCTCTTCCATTGTCTCAAGCCTCTTATTCTGAAGAAGTTATACAAAGCCATAGATGATGTTTTAGTGAGAAAAATGGCTCACTAACACATATTCATTATATGGATACTTGCAGCCAATCATAAATCCTCTGGAATAACTGAAGACCAGCTTATTGGCTGCCAGCCCATTCCACTTACTGAAGTGACCCATCTTTCAAAAGCACTAGAAAGCTGTTGAATTAATGGAAATGATGGAGAGATGTGGATCTTGAAGCTGTGTGCAGACCAAATGAGTGTCTGAGTAAACACGAGATGTGTTTTAACAGCTCCTGATTTTGGTGGATGCTGTGGATGTGTGTTTGATCCTGTCTGGGGGCTCTCACCACTCATGCTGAATGTAGGACAGCTCCTAACAGCAGGACAGGACCCCCCTCTCCTGTCACGGCATGGCCACACCCCCCAAAATTGGCAGTACATGGTAAGGAAATCAATCAAGCTCATTTTCCAATAGCCTGCACATTACAAAGCCAAGGTGGAAGGGTGAGATAAGCGATTGAAGGCGTTCTGTCGTCTCACTTATCTCCCCATCATCCGGAGGATGGAGAGCGTGGGGGAAGAACACCTTCAACCAAAGGGGTTTTCCGGTACAGGCAGCCAAGGTCTGAACGGGGACTCGTGTCTGTCCCATGTGCCGCGGCCCCACACTGTCATGTCTACAAGGCTGGGCATTGTGCCTCATTATCCACACAAAAGGCTGTTTTCTCGTGGGCAGCTAAAGCAATTACAGTGGAGGCCTGAATGGAAGCACGGGGGTGCGTTTCAGCTTCGTCCAGTAGGGGGTGCTGATTTCTCATAAGCCCACAGGTTCTCCAAACTGTGTTTTTAACTGTCGTTGAACAGGATGGGATGTTTATATTAGCAGTGAATAAATTTGCAGAAACTGAACATAGAATAAAGTGTGTATGTAAGCATATTACACATGCTATGTAATCAAAAGTATTTCCAAAATCATTTTTCTGGGTGATATTATCTTCTAATGAAAGTATCACACATTACTGTTTTTACACTAGCTACAGTCATTCTTTTGCATATATCCAACTAGAAAGCTATTTACAACAGAGGCACTTCACTCCAGAGCCGACAAATGACAGCTTCCTCCCAGAAGCTCAGCGTTCATTGCTTATTTAACATACAAGAAAGCAAATCACGAGCTATAGAAGTCTTCCACAAAGATGATTAATAAGTAATCGGGTGTCTTCTCCTCAAGAAACATCCTCCTCAGACCAACAGACTAAGGCTAGCATGCAGTAAGAGACTCCCTATGCGAATACGGGATTTACTGCACGTGGCACATGGCGAAACGTGACGTTCGTTTCTTTGAATGCCATTCAACGTTAGCAATGTCGGCGCTAAAGCATGAAGTTGCTTCCCTGGGTTTTAGGTCAGAGCGTCAACAATCACTTAATGGCTGCAGCACCCTGCAATGAGGACTCTAATCTCAAAAGAAATCAAATGTACTTTTTCTTCCCACAACTAAATATAGGTCAACTAGGGCTTAGTTTGCTTTTTTGTTTTCCAAATATGACATACATTTTCCCCTGCTGTGCACATTTACCATAAGCTACCGTTTAGCAGTGCATGCGGTGCCTTACACTGTGGAAACAAGATGTTTTGTCTAACACTTCTTGTGATTACATAAAATCTTCTAAAACAAATACAAGAATGAACATATATACCATTATGACAGAAAAGGCCCTTTAATAATGACTGATATATACAGCATTTAGCAACAAACTCAGAATCTGTATCAGGCATGTATAAGCAAGTAAGAAGTAGGCCAAATATCGCCAGATTACTACGGTTTGTCTTTGGTCTGTTGTTAAACACATTTTATAAAAGACATTTGCTTATATTTAAAGTGTTCTAACGGTATCACAGTGAGAATGGTGTGATTTCAGCGGCCCCTGGGCTGTAACCCCTTAGAACGACCGTAGAACTTCATGGGCTTCCTGCATCGGTATTTTATGGGTTTCAGTCCTCATGAGTGCTGTGTACGTAGGCTGCAGACAAGATGTTATCATTATGTTCATGTGCGGTTTCCGGCAGGACCCTTGATGGAGACCCCTCCCCCGGCCCTCGCAGGTATAAACACGCATCGAGTCGGCGCTCCTGCTCAGGTGAGATTCAACCCCATCTCCAGCAGGATGTCCATTTGGAGGAACCTCGTTTTTGTCGCCCTGATCTCCTGCATTCTCTGCCTTCTCTCTCAGTCCAGCTCTGCATGTGAGTTTTCTCCAGCCGTTCAACCGCATACGACCTGGTTCGCCTGCTCCAGCGTGCCACCACTGGTCACGCAGCTTGGAACGCTACGTGACTGCGTAGGACTCGGCTTTTTGGTTTTTCAAGCTCCTGCAATTTAGAGGACGATTTTCCAAATAAAAACCTGTCTCTTGAAATCAAGCAGTTTAGACTTGATAGTGTAATACCAAAATGACGAGAATAAAAGTAATCAATTACTTGATACATAAATCAATTACTTGTTACTTGTTAATTACTAGATACGTATCTCTCAAAATTGCTGAGTCATTTTGAGTTGATTGTGTAATAAAATGATAAGCATAAAAATGAAATCATTTACTTGTTACTTGTTAATTACTTGTCACGTATCTCTCAAAATTGCCGAGCCGTTTTGGGTTCATTGTGTAATAACAAAATCATGAGCATGAAAATGAGATTAGTTACCGGTGTTGGCAACATCATCTAGATTCTGGACCTTGCTATAGTATTTTAAGATTTATATTTCTTAAATATGACCAGGGAGGATTAGCTCAGGTATTGACTTTATTCCCTCATTTGCTTGGTCCTGCATGTTGATGACCCGGTTCTTCGATCACAGGGAGACTGCGTCGCATCATCCGACCCGCTCCGATTCTCCCTTGCTAAAGCCTTCCATCTTCCCACACCCCCTCTGCTCCGATTAGCACACCACAGGGATAGCGAAGACTGGTTCAGACCTGTGACATGCGTGCGTGCTTCCTGTTCACAGATGGGCCGCTGAACCACGCCTGCTGCGTGAAGTACACACGGAAGCCTCTGCCATTCCAGCTCATCAAGGGTTACGTGGAGCAGAGTTCCCGGGAGGTGTGCCGCATGGATGCCATCATGTGAGTGCCGGCAGCGAAAGACTATCCTACGGTGTCGTCCGTCACGTCGGCTGGCATCGTATTGAAGTCATTAATGCACCCAAACACGCATGCAAACACACGTGGACAGACGCACACACAAATCGGGAGGTGACAGAGTACGCTGCCGGGTGGCCTTCTCTTACAGCCCGTCTGATGTGTCCTCTCTCGCTCATGTAGATTCTTCACCGTGAAGAACAAAAAGGTTTGCGCCAGCGCTACGGACGACTGGGTAAAGGCCACCATCATGTGCCTCAGGTAAAGCCGCCAGAGTTCTGTAGTTACTTCTGTGCCCTGAAGAGGTTTACTCTGGTCACCACTCCTGATGTTCTCACAGTGAGAAGCTGGAAGTGATGGCTTACAATGGGACTGTTGAAGATCCAGGGAAGAGGGAATGCCAGCCACTCAAAGACCTCATAAAGTGAATGGGCCAATAGAGACGCAGTCATTAACGCCACCGAGGAGCGTCTCAGGCGATGTTTAAATCATTAATACCGCATTTTAATAATTTTAATCATTCATACCGCATCTTTGTATTTTTACATAAACGGGCTTCTTTCTTCCTCTTAATAAATACCCACGGAATACAAAAAGTAGATTAATTTTGCACCTGCTAGTTTCCAGCGTGAAGTCATAAACCGAATTAGCTTAAAATGATTGCTACAGTTAGCTTTCAGCTAAAATACCTTCAATATGTTACATGTGCATCGGGTCAAATGCTTGTTTTTAAGTGATTATACATAAAAAAAAATCAAAATAAACAGATTTATAAAATCCAGCATTGTCTTTTGAAGTTTTAAATCCTTCCCATTTAATATCATTCCTTTCATGCACTCAGCATATTTCATGGGCATGAAACAGAAACTCAATCTCACCATTCCTATCCTGCTCAGCCAATGTCACTGGCCTCAAAGCAGAGGCACACTGAACTTGGTTCCTGGGGTCCCGGGACCACCTCAACCGTGACTTGGGTTCTCTCCAGAGTATCTGATTTCGGTAACCACACCCTCCATATTCCGGCACATGCCCAGTATACAAATTTTACGCAGACCAGCGAAGCAAACTAACCTTCACGGCCTGTCACCAAAGAGAAAGAGGAAGGAACACATGACAGGAACGGATTCTCACTAATTCAGTAATACAAACCTGGATTGTGACTCACCGCTGTCCCGCTACTTAATTCTGTGATTTTCTCATTAATAAAACCTGCAAACTCAGCGTTGCTAGCAAAAAAAAAAAAACTACTTTAGCTCTTGCACTATTTTTCAGTGACGCATTGCAATCAATTGCTTATTAGCGTTGAACATATTTACACTTGGATTTGCATATCAATAAGGTATTTCATTATTATAATATAAATAGTCATACTCATATTTAAATGAAACAGTAATTCCAGGACATCTCACGTTATGACTTTTACCAGTGGTGTGGTGCTAATTTAAATTGCCCAGATTTCAGTCTTAACGTAAGCATGACATTTTCCTTCAAGATTGACCTGGTTTCTTCATCTTGATAAATCAGCCCGCACATTCAGGGAGACGACTCCTACCATGTTTACTCTCTTTCACTTCGCTTCATTTCACTACGAATTTCCCCGCGCGCCGCCACTGGTTCGTCGGTCAAACTCGCATATTGTTTACTTACAGCGTAACTCTCAAAAAACTCCCAAATTCTCAAATATGGTTGCAGATGGATTTAGTGCCATACGTTGCAAGCTACCTAACAATTGCAAGGAATTTTAATCATGCATACAGAAGAAACGACGATTTATTTTTTCGTCATGCAAGTAATATGCGTACAGTATGACCGTGAGACAACAGAGTACAGGAGGAAGATGGATTACAAGCTCGAAAGCCCCTGCGTGTAACACGTTTTACATTTCTAAGTTACAATGACTTTTACTCACATTTTAAAGTAAGCACTGCTGACAGGCCTCAGGTGATATTTGAAGCAAATACCAAACTGAACATTGAGAAAACGGGCTGAAGTAAACGGTGTCTCTCCAGGTATATATATATACATAAAAAATCATACAATGACTCAAGTAGAACTGGGCCACCTGCTCTCTTAGGTGTCACTCAACTGCTATGAACTCTCTAGAACTTTCCGAGCTGCTCAGCCCAGTTTGGGAATTTTGAGTGGTCGTTTTGGCTGTTGACTAAGCTGAGGACACTCCAGGTGCCGCCCACAGACCATAAAGAAGGTTGAGGGCTATGCTGTCCTTTTTGCTGGCTTAGCTTGTCACGTTTCTCCCCTCTGAGGTACCGTGGATTCCAGGCTCCCCTCAGACAGGCATATCTAACAAACCAGCAAGGCAGCCTTCACTCCCTCAATGGCAAAACAGACATCAACATCACCTTGTCATTGACGAACTCAGGGGCTGGAGTTTCCTCAGAGTTTGGAATTTCCTCTCGGATTTCAGTGTGAGGTTTCATTAGTCACCTTCAAATCTGTTTCTACAGGTCGACTTTTCATTACCTTAGTGATCTCATTTGATTTACTCTCTTTCTGGGCTTTCTTCCACGGATGAGTGAGTTTTCAGCAGATCTGGCCTTGAACTCTGAAACTTACCACCTCCTGCAGTGACTTTGATACAGTACCAACTTTAAAGGTACAGCTCACTGTATCTAATTAGTGTTTTTCTAATCTTCAGAGCTGTCATCTTTTCCTGTCTGACTCTTACGGTGTCCGCTACTGTTCGTGGGTGAGAGTTTTCAGATCACGTTATTGTACTGCTGTTTCACTTTTCATTTTTCACATTTAACTTGCGGCGGTTCACTGGGTGGCATCGTTGAGTCCCAGCGCCGCTCTGAGAGTGGAGATCTCACGCTCTCTCCGTGTCATGTCAGCTTCCTCCTGCTTCCCGTGTTATTAGTAGGAGCTCTACTATAGTATTGTCATTATAATCAAACTCAGTAACGATTTGCATTAGGTGACGTTTTCGTTTTTAGTACTACGCCCTTAACTCACCAGCGATTATATGAGAATCATAACAGTACTGTAACAAAAGTGAATTGTTATCATTGTATCAATTATGAACAACCGTTACATTACCTGCGTGTTTCGTATTAATTATTAAATACTAACCAGCCACAATTTTAGGTCACCCACAAAAAGTCAGTACATAGGAGTTTCAGCTATTAAATATTTCATATTTTTAACTGTTTTATTGTTACCCAAGGTCGGCTACAACGTGTTTCTATGTAGTACTGGTTTTTCAAAGCAAACGTTTAAAATATCTTGAAAAAAATCATGATTGAAATAAATCTTAAAGGTAGATAGCATTACGGATTTTAAGCAAATGCTTTGTCGCATAGAAATTTGTTTTACCTTACCCGTAAAAACGTTTTTTTGAAATACTAACAACTGCAGCTTGCCCAGCACAGACAGTCATTAAAATCACAATCTACATAATTAAAACAAATTTTTCCATATGGTATAAAGTGACATTCCTATATCCACGTAACCCGAAAGTGGAGGAAATTTAAAGGTCAAATCCCCGCTGCCCGATAAAGAGAAAAAGTATAAAAAAGAAAAAAAAATTACTGTGAAATAGGAAAACCTACAGTATAACAGGTCACGTGAGGGCAACTCTGACACCCCCCCCCCACACACACACACACACACGCACACGCACCTTGGAGCTTTCATTTATTTCTATGGGCCTAACCCTAATCCTAGCTGTCAACCCTTACCCCGCCCTAACCTTAACCATAAGTAACCCAGCAAAATAAACGACTTTTGGCTCTTTTGGTTTTTTGATTGCATTCACAGATTTTTATCAAATTTCGCTTTTGTTTGCGGGGACACAACAAATGTCCCCAAAATGTAAAAATGTCTAGTTTTCGTTACTTTCTGGAGACATTTTGTCCCCTGAATATAAGATAAACATGGTACACGTACACACACACACACACACACACACACACACACACACACACACACACACACGCACTCCCTGGGCAATGATGTGACAACAGTCTGTCTAATTTCATGTTTTTGGACTACCAAAACCAGAATACCTATAGCAGAGTTTGCGTGACAAGTAATACCTGGCGTGCTGATATTTGACCATCTCTTTAATATTTTAGCAACAGCGATGATAACATTGATGGCTCCAGGTCCTCCTAGGCGGTTAGAACATGGATGGATTTTCTTGCAGCATCAAAGTGACTTGGATGATTCCATGGACAAAGGGGGCTAACCCACACTTTTACTAAATGTATCAGTTTCTGTGCCAATCGCTTCTAAATGTATACATGCACATACAGGGGCGTGGGACCCCCCTAATATTTTATTATATTTTAATTAGGCTTGGTTAGCCCATTAGAGCGTCTACTTCGCAATAATCCTTGCCAATCGCTAGATGTCGCTGTTTACCCATTTCCAGTGCCATGTGGGACCCCGGTTGACTCGCGTGCGATTACAGAAAAGTACTGGCGTTCAAGGTGACTGTGAACAGTCTGATGTTCTTCGACGACGGAAGATCTGACCGAGATCTGACCGGGGATCTGCGGCTGTTCAGTTAGATGAGGTAACTGTATCTCAAAAAACAAACAAACAAAAGAAAAAAGAACAATCTTATGACCCTGCTAAATTTAAAAATATTTAGGTCACTTTAGACAAAAGTGGCTAAAGCAGTAAGCAATTAAACCAAATGTTACGTGAAAATCCTATTGTGGCTATTTGTTTATTGTAAAGAATATTCAAATGGTGGCGTGACTGTGCAGAATGCATACATTCACATATTCCATACCAGCATGTCACACATTTTCAGTTTAGGTGTTCTAGTGAGAAGTCTAATATCGAAAGATGCACAAATGCGTATATTCCACCTTCAGCGGCGTCAGTTTCGTTTAGAGGGGCGTCGCAGCTCCGCGTGGCACCGCGTGCTGTCAGCCAAAGACGTTTGCGTGGCAGCGCGCGACGGCACGGCGCGGGCATTGGCGTTAAATTCGTGCTGTAGCTGAGGCATTGAGGGTTGGGAAATTAAAAAAAAAACCATACTTTTCTCACAAAAAATTCACAGCTGAATGTGCCACTCTCTAAATGCCGCACACCAACCTGTGATTTAATGGGGTTAGGGTTTAGGCTCTAGCTCAAGGTTTTTCTAACGTTAGGTTTAACATTTCACTAACGTTAGTATATCCAGACCATTATAAAGACTGCGTCCACTGTTTGTGATAATTAAACTATCGTGACTACCTTACAATTATCAACAACAGCACAAAATTACATTGCGAGAGAGTTTTACATAAGAACAATGCTTTCACGCTCCGGCGACTGCCACTCCATACGAGCATTAAATAGCAGCTTGATATTATAACTGTGTGGCGTTCTTTATGTCTTTTAGTATATTTCGAGGTCATAACTGATCAATTTCATGCAGCTTCTGGGTTCATTATCGGGGGGGTTCTTGTTCCATTTTAATTGGGGGGGTAGGCTGGGCCTGGTTGTTCTGCTGGAGGGGGACATATGGGAAAAAACTTGAGTTGCCATCAATAAGAAGATAAGTTAATAAAATGGTCTCTCATCTGGGGGGGGGGGTCAGTGGGGGGGTCCAGGGCCGTTGACAGGGGGGCACTGTGTCCCTGGTCACTACCTAGAACTGCCCCTGTTCGTCATGAAGATACTTTATAATTAGCCAGAGGAAAGGCATTTGTCTGTCTTTTCACTGGGGGTGACAACAGGCTAACTGTCTTGTCTTCTCTTGCTTACTACCTCTGTCTGCCTGCCAGAGCACTACTACCCGTACCTACACATCACAGTACTCCTTGTCAACACCTCTGGACCACGGGCTTTTAACCACACATTTTGAACACACAACGATGAAACGTAGTCAATGCAATTTTTATTTCTTTTTAATTTTGTCCATGCCAATCCCATCCTTCCTACTAGTGTCCATAAACAATCTGTGTAAGTCTAAAACTGTATATTTTAATGGTTTCAATATATAATTCTATCTAAGAATAATTTAAAGAAATAAATAAAATATTATCATTGCCGTTGATGGCAATTAATAATTTAACTCCACACTAAGACATTGAATTTAAATACATCTATAAGTTAATGAATCAGACTATTGTTGTCTATCAGTTGAGGACATCATTCATAGATAGAGAGTTGCTTTGTGCTGTAGAGTTTGCTCAAGTCCTTCCTGGGATCCCCAATGACTTCCTGGAGGCCGGGGTGGTCTGGCTTTTCCGTACTGTCCTGGTGGGGGGACAACAGTGCATCAGATTTCAACTTCTTTCTCGGGGTACCATTGAAGTACCATGCCCCACGTTGGGTCGATCTGTCCTCTGACACTTACTCTAGTTCTTTCACTTTCTGGAACACCCAGTCTTCCTTCCAATGGCTGCATTTAGGTCCATCTTCTGTTTCAAAGCTGTGGAGATAGGACGTGCATCATTGCGTGTGCTTGCTCTCACCTCCGTCCACGAGGGAAGCGCAACATGAAGCAGCAGGTGGGTCGGTAACTAATGATGCACTTGAGTGCAGGCAGATAGCGCGCTTTATCTGAAGGACCACCAATAGCAGATGAAGGTCAATATCAGTCATATGACATGCTAAGTACATGGAACATGCTTGTCAAACATATAGGTACCCTTTACTGGGTGTATCGTCAAAACATCCCTCTCTTTTGCTGTCTTCTGACATCTCAGACTTCCTTGCACTCCATTCTCCATAACACGGATTTTAGCTATGACAAAGTATTTGCTTAATTGGCAATGTGAATCGCCACAGATTGACAGGCAGACTTACATCACTGCTTTTACACAAGGAGGGTTCCATCTCTGGATCCTGTATCCAAGGATGGGTGAAGTGATCTTCTTCCTGGACACCTCAGTACAGCAGCTGTTGACTTTTCCCTCCGCATCTGAAAGGATCAAAGTGGTCAGACTCATCTCAATGGGATGTGAAGCCTACTGTGCAGTGGAGAGCTTGGATTGTCGCTCATTGAATTTGTTCATTAGATGTTCATTACGTTTAAGTTTAATGGCCATCTTAGCTAATCACTATGACTTAGAGACGTTTATTTTCCATCACGCATGTCTCAGAAAGGACAATCCATAAACTCACCAGTTTTTCGTTTTATCGGTACAAGAAGTACAAAAATCAGACTGCTTTATACGCTTAACAGTGAAAGAAAAGAACAAATGAAGAAAGGCAGCAGAGAAGAAAAGAGAGACTGCTGGAGCATTCCAAAACCACGTTTTGATAACCTGTCATCCTTGACGGAAATATGCAATTCACGAGACACACAAGATCAACCGTAGACATGATAATTAAGGATGCTCCTTGGCCAAGGGTGCCTCGGTGCACAGGCAGTGCTCAGTGTCTGAGGAAATGGTTGAATTACTTTAAGCTCAGCAGATTTTACACGCCAAAACCCGAAGCTTTTAAAATCCTGTTTTTAACCAAACGGATGAAAAAGAAAACAGAGTTAGACGTGAACTGACCTGCCCTGCTGGCCAGAGTGGCTGCAGCCACAGTGAGAACTGTCAGGTAGATCGTCAGTCTTCTGGAGAGCACCATGATCATCGTTAGTCTTGTGTACTGATTGTACGAGGCAGAGATAACTAACTGATAACTCAATCACTGGGATGTCCCTATTTATACTGTCTCATATGAAACTCTCCATCGACCGCAATTCCTCTGAAGTCAGCACTTTTTTGAAGTTAGAATGAAGCGTCAGGATGTTAACTTATTCAATCTTTTTCTACGAAAGGAAGAAGTTTGGTGAGGGGAAATGCACACATCTCCTTTTTTCTGGTTAAATCATTTTAATGTGTAATGGGGTGGTGTTTCATTGCAATTAAATTATGAAGTCCGTGCACAAACTGCTTCAATAGTGTAATTAAAATTGTTAATTAAATCAAAGTTATTGGAAATCTCATTATGTCTAATTGCGTTTAAAAATCCGCCATCCTGAACTGAGCAAAAACCATTCCATTGAAGGTTGTGAATTTAATAGGCCACTAGAGAGATTCCTATTTAAACAAGCATGACATGGAAAGGTTGAAGAATTTGCTGGTTTTGGAATCAGTTGATTTAACGATTGATTAATCCGTTGGGCCTGTGGGTAAACACATTAGTGTAACATGTTACATACTTTGTACTTGTTACTGTTAGTGATTGGAAGCGCGGCCCAGCGGCACTCATACCTAAGTTAGTTAGCTCTTTTAAAACTGCATGCTTGTTATGTATTACTGGCCTCATTTGTTTTACACTTGTGTAAAATAAAATCCTTTGTTACCTCTCAGTTCCATTATCGGGCATAGAGTGCAAGCTAATAAACACAAATTGTAATGCTATGACCATGAATTGCAAATATGTTACACTTAGCAAACAATATTAGAATGATTCAGTAAATTAACAGCCTGATAAACACAGCTGTTTTGTTAACTGTCAATGTAACATTTCTATATGG
This sequence comes from Gymnarchus niloticus, assembly GCA_009936485.2. NCBI lineage: Eukaryota > Metazoa > Chordata > Actinopteri > Osteoglossiformes > Gymnarchidae > Gymnarchus > Gymnarchus niloticus. Next base: position 3,321 of record JAACJT020001437.1, on the reverse strand, counting down.
GTAAAAATGGGCACTGGATCAGATCTTTGTGTGTATTTGACATCCTCTCAATTTCCAAGCTCAGTTTTATTCAGTCCAAGACAGCAGAGAGGAACATTTTAATGAACAAAATCAGCACTTAGACTTAATGATAATCTTCTGTCTGTGCAACCTGCAGAAATCCGAAGAGCTGGCATCACGTTGGTTAAAGATCATGCACAACCAAATTTCTCAGGTTTCAATTTTCAAGACACCCTTTCTGCTGGACCCTTGAGTAAGATATTTTTTAACTTAAATTCCTTCAATAAACCACTCCATTTTAAAAGCATTAGTCACTTTGAATAATGGGGTTGATATTATAAACGTTAAAAATTTGCGATGTTGGGCATTGAGTGGCAGACACGTGATTCTCCCTGGACCGTCAACCACGTGCTGGTTGATCGTTCGTTGAGCACATCGTTTCCTGCCTCCGGATCCCGGCTTTTCTCTATCGTGTTATAAAAAGAAAGCCTGAAAGGAGAAGGAAGCTATGATGTTGCATGGTTTCTGCCATCACGGGGCATCATGCCTGACTGCTGGTGGGTTTCCCCAGATTCACTCAACCAAGACCCCTGATGAAAAATTTTAATCAATGCTATGCTGCACAACAGGATGAAAAGAAGTCTTGTGGTCACTTGAGTTCATTATTGTCAGAGAGTAACAGGGTTGATATGTCTTTACCTAGGATTTGGAAAAAGCAGCACTGAAGTGTATCACTGAGGGACATCTGAAGGGATAATAGGGGTTCCTCTGAGTAGCATGATGCAACGAGGCCAATGGGCTTGTCTAACGGGAACCCGTCTGCTCTCGGGTGGATCAGCTGCCCTGAAGGTCACGAGCTTGAATCTGCAAACGTTGTGGTCAGTTATGAGATTGCAGCAACATCCTTTCTCCTTTATGAGTAACCGAGAACCGGATAACTATTCTATTACAGGCCCAGATTTCCAGGAAGCCTTTTTTTTCTGTTTTTGCATTAAAGCCAGAGTTGCGATACCTATTGAAAATCTGCCCACATGCTTGGCTTTCCAGAGCAAAGCATCAACGTTTATTCTGCTGCGGTACTCAGCACTTATTTTGGATTTGTATGCTATATGGCTTTGTCTGGATGGAATTGCAAACAGTGGCACATGACATGAATGGTAGGAGTGAGGAATCAGGACTTCATTTGGGTGTCAGAGAAGTGAGTTCAAACAGATCACAGAAGGCAAACCAGTGATGACCAAAGGAGACCACAAGATGAACATTTTGGCTTCGCCACGTAACACATAGGAAGACAAACCGAGTCTGGAGTCTTTAAATGTTGATGATGTGGGTCTGGTGATGTATTCTGCATTACCTCATGTCCTCTATTAGGATGCCTGCTTAGGGGTGGCACAGTGGGTAGGACTCTTCCCTCACACCTGCAGGGGTGCAGTTGGCATGTTAATCAGCTGTTGTGTGGGTCTGCAGTTAAGTGAATTGGTGTCTCTAAATGGGACAAAGTGTTTTAGTTTGTGCACCCAATGATGGACTGGCATCCCACTTAGGGGCCCTCCTGTTTTGTGCCCATTGTTTCCCCGTCCCTCCAGTTGAAAGATGGACACATGACCCCTTCAGGGAAAACACAATGTTACATGTCACTCTTTGATGAACCCAGGGATTCCACATCCATTTTACCACAGCTTCCCATTTTTCAGTCTGATTTGGGTCCTTTCACTCAGACTTTCATCAGGCAGAATACTCACCATGTCAAGATAATATGCTGCCTGTTATAAGCCGTCTTTGCAGTGGAAACTCTGAACTAAGGAAGCTTCGAAGATAAACGCCTTATAATACAAGAAGCTGGAAAGCTGTTCACTTTGAATTGGATTGTCCCGCAGTGCAGTGAAAGAATCATCTGTGTTTATCATAACCCAGTTCCAGAAGTAACAATTACATCAGTTATTTTTTTTTGTAGGGCTGTCAAACGATTCACATTTTGAATTGTGATCACGCATGATGTTGTGTGGTTGATCGTGATTGATCACAATTTTTTATTCTTTCTAATTTGACCCTTAAAGAAATTCATTCCATTTAAAAGCAGTGGACTGTGTTATAGGCAGAATAGTGGACAAAATCAGCTTCATTAGTGTATTTATTTTTTAAATTATGCACTAACATTCTTTGCATCTAGTTTAACATTTAGATAGATAGATACGAGTAGACAGACAGACAGTCAGACAGACAGACAGACAGACAGACAGACAGACAGACAGATACTTTGTTAATCCTCGAAGGAAATTCGCGTGTTACAGAAGCAGAAGTAACACAATATTACACACGCATAGTCAATGACAACACAAAACTGAACATTTGTTGAAATTTGGTGTAGGCAATTTTTTATGCAGATTTATACAAATATATAAATAAAATTAATTTGCCCCTATAATTCTATAATGTAGAAAAAACAGCTGCTGCCTTCTCCATCTTTCAGTCATAAAACGTGCCGTATGAGCTTCACTTAACCAAAAATGATGCACGGTGAAAAGGGTCAAACCAGGGGAATGCCTTAACGGTGTTAAAACTAACCGCGTTCACGCGTTAATTTTGATTGCCCTCCTTCTTTGTTTTAGGTAAATAGAATTGAATAGTATGGACACTTCAAGACTTCATTTGCTGTTTATAACCATTCTCAGAAGATGAAGCACTGTCTGGGTCTACAGAACAATGGGAAAATCCTTATACAAATGACAAAAAGTGCATAGTTAGGAGTTCAGCAGATTTGTGTGGTCAGAAGGCCGAAGACCGTATGTGTGACTGAAAGTCCAGGAAGGATTGGGTGTCAGGACTTGGGTTCATTTTCCATGTGAGGAGAAACCAAATCCCAGAGTTACAGGAGTGGTCATAAAGCACAGGTGAAGTGAATGAATGTGCTGGTCAGCTGACTTAGCCCCACCATGGCATGTCCATTCCCACCCACACCCACTTTATAATTACCTACTTTCACATCTGAATAAATATATACCACACATATGAAAGGATGGTCGATCTAGTGTGAGGTGGCCTTATAAGGAACGTATATGAGTCAGTGTAACCAGAGTGACTGCTCACTGAACTAGCTGACCACGGGATAAGCTAAATGCTGTGGTTTTACCTTCACACCAGATTCTAGGAAGGATCAGGCCTCCAACAAAAGCTGACTGAGTTGAAATAACACTGGGAATGTCATGCATATATGAACACACTGATACAGCTGAAATCAGAGACAACAGCTACAGTGTTGATTGATAACTGAAGGCAGAGATGACAGCTACAGTGTTGACTGGTGACTGAGGTCAGAGACGA
>JAACJT020001436.1:2559-15093 GCA_009936485.2 Gymnarchus niloticus | reverse complement strand
CGCTATCAGGTTGTTTCCAATGGGTGTACTTGATGCATTTTCCGGAAACAACCTGATAGCGGGTAGAGAGATTACTCTCATAAGCACTGCCCAGTCAGCTTTGAGGTGCAATGTTACGGAATGTATGAACAGGCAAATTCTATTGTGATGCTGTTAAAGGGCCAGTGTCTCTTCTGCCGATCCTCCTGTCTCCCGGTCCCGCTAGAAGAGAGTTTGTTTTATTAGGTTGCTGTAGTAACCCTCCTGGAACCTCACCCTTTTTTATGTGTCCCTCCCCAGCTAGGCCCCCCCTATTCGGAACGTTCTAGAACCACTGCTGGGATGGGGGTGGCTCAGGAATTCTTCAGCTGACTGGCAAGTCTTACCGCCCATGGCAGGTGAACCATGGGCGACGTGGAATCCGCTGTGAATTACCGACACTTCAGATTGTTTTTGACGGTCGGAAATCGAACCGCTCGTGTCGTGTTGTACGGACAGTTCATCATTCAGATGGCACCGTGACTGTAGAAGTAGCGGCCGTAGCTTTACAGTCATGACAGCCACCGGAGTGACGGGTCCGATGCAGGGGGGAGCGATGAAAGATGACATGGAGGTGGTCCTAGGAAGGCATGAACGAGACAGACCTCGGAAAACAAGGAGAAGGCAAGGAGAAACTGTGGAAGGCGAATGATGTCGGGGCTGAAAGGTTGGTAGCATCCATGGAGAAAAGGTAGAGATAAACAGACAGATACCTGAGCAAACAGCAGCTAAGACCAATGATGGCAAAAGAATTCATAGCAAGGCCTGTAAATATAGATGGAAAGATAAAGTGGGAGCAGTAAGGGAGACCCAGGGGGTGTGGAGAGAGAAGTACCGCACAGGTCAAGAAGATGGACAGAGAAATCGATCCGGAAATAAGGCAAAACAAATATAAAAATGAATCAAGGGAGCTCTAGCCTGTGAAGGAACAGCCAGCAAGTATGTAAGGAAGCGGCTCTCAGGGGAAGCTATGGTGGGCCAACAGAGGAGATTCCAGTATGTTCTGTCCCTCCGATGAGAGGGCAGTGCCACTCCATGGACAGGAAGGTATAGAGTGTCTGGTGCATCGGTCGCTGACCACCACCCCCTTTGTGTGAAAATCACCCACACAGGTGACACGGTGGCAAGAAATGACGACATGACTGAGCTGAGGTGGGGTCCACACATTTGAGTAAAAGTCAAGGGTCTCTTATGTCGAAGTGGGGCTCCTCAGACTGATTTCAACTGGAGGATGTCTCCAGCCAGAATGCCACCTTCAGTGTCAGATCTGACGGCTCGGTCTGGGTGCCACATCCACAAAGTCCTGCTTTATGCACGGGGCCTCTGGCTGCTTCACAGCGATGCACAACACGAATGTTTGTTCAGGAGCCTACTTGTACGTGTTCAGATATGGACTGGTGTAGCTGCATCCGTCTGCAGACGGGAAGATGCACTTCGTATCCAAATCCCCTTCGCTGTGACCCCAGCTCTCCCTGATTGTCTGGACAGGCTTCCTCTCTGTTGGTGACAGACACTCATTGAAGGGATGGAATTACCGGTTTTGCCTTGTATCTGTTGTCAAGTCATCTCCCTGATACATATCGTATATGTAACAGACACTGAGAGCCTCACCCATCACATACATCCTGATGCTGGTCAACATGGCCACCTGACTGCACAGGACACCACTTCCATTGGTGGGGGGTTTGGGGATCTCTCTGCCATGTTTCTCATCCCAACCCAATGAAATGCAAATCCCGAAGGATCCATTCCAGAAAGATTGAAGATACAAGGACACTCAAGGACAGAAGCAGAAGAGCCAACCATACCCTGCATTAGGATAAGCAGGACGGACGAATGGATGCTTGGATGGATGGATGGATGGATGGATGGATGGATGGATGGATGGATGGATGGATGGACAGATGAACAGACAGAAGGACAATTGGATGGTCAAATGGATGGAAGGAGTGACTGATCCATGGAAGGATGGACTGATGAAATGAACCCAGACACCTCAGCAAGAGCCTTGGTAAAGAATGGTACTGGAGTGGAAGTCTTGGTCATTCCATTCTACCAGCTGTAAAATTTGACAACCTATGACACCTCCTGCCACAGCAGTCTACTCTCGGCTCATTTTACATGTCATGCTCTCTCCTGCTTTGAACCTCACCATGGCCTCCGTAAAGCACACCTGACATTGCTCCTGCCACCAATGAGGGCCAGCTAGCTGTCACACATGGTAAGACACGTGTATAATTAAACAAGACACAGTAAAAGAGAAGCAGAAGACACATGGAGAAGAAGAGCATGAGAAACTAGAAATAGTGGAAAAAAACAGAGCTGTTGGACAAGGCTGCCAGTTATGGCACCATTCCTAAAAAGGCACATGCGAGACGGTCTCGTCTGATACCTGACGTACACCACACAGTTCACCGATGGTCTGGCTTCAGTGACCCTCATCTCCAAAAGCAGCCGATGAGCACCGGGGAAAGGAACATACTTCTGTGAAGAGCAAATACCTACGATCAGAGAGATCCTGTCTCAGATGTTTTTGCCGTGGGCGCTCAACACGGTGGCATTCTGACCGGAGGCCGGTGTCATGTGATGGGGGCACAGAAACATCTCCCACCGCATCTCATGGACCTTTCGCAAGCATCTTTAATTAAGCAACTGATCCACAGAAGATTTGCTGGCTTAAATCTTAGAAAGGAACTTTTTGTCACGCCTTTAAGCGTTGAAACTTAACATGACGTTTCAGCAAAACATCCCGCATCGCGGATTACCGAAAGACAAGCAACCGAACACTAAAATTGATTCGATACCGGGGTGGCAGCTCGGCTACCACAGGAAGCCCTAGCTGAAAGCATTGGTACTGCAGTGTGTTTGAAGCATGCGCGGTACTTACACACCCTTTACGGCTTACTGAATAAAAGTCTAGAAACGCGAATATGCCAGGAAATCAAGAAACCGGTTGCTGCCGTCACCGATCGTTAAGCAATTCAGACACAAGCGATGGAGCGACGTCTGTCACAGGGACCCCTCCAACCCAGTGCTTGACGTGGTCAATTTTCCACACTCAGATTCTTTTCTTGGCCAATTAAAGACAGACGTTCACGTGGATAATGACACCATGTGACTGAGGGGCTGAGGAGCACAGACGCTAAGCCAGCTCTCTGTGGTGCTGACTAAATATAATTCACTGCTCCAGCCCTCCAGCCCCGGCACTCCCTTCCATAAACGGAGCCGTCAGAACGTTTCCCGCCTCCGCGCCTACGGAGACAGGGGCACACATGACGTATTGTGTAACATGGCGCTTTATATAAGCACACCGAACACACTCCCACTCCCTGCGATCTGACTGATGGGGGGGGGGGAGTTAAGACAGTGTGACGGATCACGGTGCCTATGGCAACCGTGCCTTGACTTGCACTGAGGGTGTCCCCATCCGCAACGAGACCAGCATGGCACCGTGCCACCTCCATCACTGCAGGGTTGGCCATTTTCACACGGGTCACAGCGACTGTGAAAGCCCAAAGTGATGGCGGGACGGCATTTTGAGTTACAAGATTGGAACGGGGAAGGGGGTCCCTCCAAAACTGTCAACAAAGGGGCTTCTTCTGGAACTCTGCTCCTTATTACAAGAAACAGTTTATACTGGGCATGGTTTCAAGCCTCAAAATGGGCATTGCTGTTGTACCCTGTAGCCAAGTCCTTAATCTAACTGTTCCAGTTAAAGTAAGCCAGCTTTAGATAAAAACGTCATGCTAAACCACAGAATGTAAATGTGAGATGAATCGCAGCGTTATAACTGACTGGTGTTTTTATACCCAAAGATATCATTTCCTTGTAGGTCAATTTTTTTAATTAACTAAGCAAAGTAGCTGCCTAGTCAAGATAGTGAAGCGAAGAACTTCACACCAACATAATGACTGAAACATAAAAATTATAAACTGCTTTAAAAATTCTATTGCAAATTTACATTTTCATATGCAAACACAGTTAAATGCAGGCTTTTCTCCAGGGTGTAAGAGACTGTGCGGGGTAAATCTTTTTAACCTTTAAATGCACCAGAATTTCAATAACCATTTTCATATACGTACCTCGGGTTGTTAGCCACCCTAAACAGAAATAATGCCAAGTAACCCAAAGTTAACTACAAACTATTCTCAAAGTATTAACAAATTGTTTACTACTCCATGTAATGTTGTGGTGAGTTTTTCTTAGTATAAGAGCTCCATTTTCAGCCTCCAATGTCATTATAATTGTTGCCCCCAGCCATCTTTTTAGGAATTATCTCTGTCTTAGTAAAAACTGACAATGCATTAACTGGGGTTTTGAAACTCTGTCGCACTTCTGCATATCATAGTCACCAGCAACCAAGAAAAGCATCAGCAAAAGAAAATATTTCACAATTAATCTTGGCGTTCTCAATGTAGCAAATTGTTAAAAATAAACTTTTTGAAGAGTACCTGGAGGGAGAAGGATAAACTCAACGGGATTTCCAAAACACGGGGGCGATCATGTGGTCCCGAGCTGTGCATTTTCGAGATAAACAACCGGTGCGCTTATATTGTCAACTGATTTTCTACGAGGCAAGGCTGCAGGTTCAAATCCCACCCCGTGTTCCGCCCATGTTGTTGCAGGTACTCCTGTTTCTCACTGCAGACCAAAGTCATGTAGACTGGCAAGCTGGTGTCTCTAAACGACCCGTACAGTCTGTGTATCCTAAGATGGACTGGCTTCCTATCCAGGGTGTCCTCTTCTAGATCCTGTGTTTCTGGTGGGAGACCCCATCCTCTCTCTTACCCTATGTTAGGGTAAGAGAGAGGCTGTAAGATGGACGGAGATTGTAAGGAATTTGACAGAAGTGGGAAATTGTGTGTGTGTGTGTGTCTTCCAGACTATTGCATCAATAAGTTAAACATTACAGATTTGCTGGAGCGGGCAGCTGGTAGAACTTTACCCTGCTGTTGAATCTGTCGAGAGTTTTGGTGAAAAATGACCATTTGTTTACAAGACCAGGAGTGTGAGGCTGCTTGCTTGGAACAAAGACCAGCTGTGTTTTTGGAGCAGAGCATCTGCTGAACTATGAAGCAAATGACTTGACTAATCATCGACTTTGTTTTGGTTCTGAAAGGCTGTCAGGCCACGAGGTACCCACATCCACGTACATCACGTATGATCCTGTAGGGGACATGCTTCTTTTTTCTGTTTTTACATGTCATTCAAAAATGATAAAAATAATGGCACTCAACAGAACTGTGGGCTTACACCTCCTGAGCTGGAGGTTCGAATCCCCTGCTCTGTGTATGTGTAATTTACCTGTTTCTCCATATGATACAACGCATTTTGTAATGGTGAATTTTTGCCCTAAATGTGTGGTAGAAAACATGAGCCCTATGATCCCATCCAGGGTGTCTCCTGCCTTGCCCTCTAAAACTCCCTGCACTGCTGGTCTATACCCGTGGCCGGAAGGTATCTAGTTCAAATCCCACAGCTGTCAAAAGTACTTGGATCACTACTGGGCTGTGGAAAGTAGTCTTTCTTTCTGACAGTGACATGTCTAAGCATTTACGCACATCAAAAACACAGACAGAACATCTTCTAAGTCGGCAGTCGTGTTCATCACCACAGCAGCATAAAATCCTTATGCTTGAATGTTTTTTCTGGCCCAAAGTTGTTGAAAAAGACATCATTAAGCTGTAGGGATTTCACAGGTACACAACACACCCTCTCACTTTGTGCAGTCAGCATGAAAACATCTTACCCCAAATTGAGTACAACGTACTCAGCACACAGCGGCGTACGTGGTCACGGGGTAAACATATGTAACTAGCAAAATAAATATGAAAATTATCACGTTGGAGTTTGCTCCCCCCTCAACTCAGACTCTGCTTAACATGTTACAAAAAAAATTACACACCGTAATGCAAAAAAACATCATTAATCTCAATTATGCTAATGCATGAGGCCATTAGCGGTAGATACAATGACCAATAAGCAAATTGTGTGTCAGCATATGAATTTGTAATTGATTATTTGAAACACAGAAATGTGTGATTAATGTGTATCTTTAAATTGGGGTCCTCAGTAAGATATAATGGCCGGCTGTACCACGTCCTCAGCGGAGGGGAGCTCAGTGTTGCTTACTTTTATGATACTGGTCAGTTTAATATCTTTCAATATAAACATACACCATATGGACAAAAGTATGTGGACACCTGCCTGTGCAATTTCTCATTCCAAAACCAAGGGTATTAATAAGAAGTTGATCCTTCTCTGCATCCACTCTTTGGGAAAGGCTTTACTCTAGATGTTTGAATCATTCTATAGTCTCAGACCTCCAGTGTGGCTGCCTGATAGCCACCTCCCATTTCCCATGTTCTTGCTGTGTTTGCTTTCCTCTGACTGTCCAAAAACATGCAGTCTAGGTGAACTGGAGCCCCTAGATGTCCCTCCCTGAAACTCGGCCGTTCTTGAGGTCTGCTTAGTGGTGGCTCTTCTGTACCTGGGAGGCCAGGACTGTGAGGAGGGCCGAGTCCCCTGACTGCGTGAGCATGGCCATGAGGACCTGCTTTATACTCTGGTCAGTTGTGCTGCCATGCTGCGTTATTTTAAACCTCACAATAGGATGGAAACAGGAATTCTGTTGTTGACGCTGCTTTTGGATGCCACAGTGCATCCGATGTAGCTAAACTTGAAGGAAAAACGACCCCGCTTATTTACTGCTGAGTTTCACTGTGAATTTGTGTGTTTTTTTAACTTCCAATTACAGAAATAATCTGATTGCTTATGTCTTACTCCAACAGTACAGAGAAATCTTATACAATCAGCATCTCTGAGAGAGAGAACGTTGGAGATCTGACGATGGATGTATGACTGTCTCCACCACTGATCGTCCAACTGTATGTCTTGCCACAAAATGGATACACACAGGTTCATGAGCCACTCCCCTTATGGGGCGGAATGACTGACTTCAGCCCCAACGAGAAATGGAGCTTCAGTGACATTAGATTAACGTCCAGAAGAGAAATCATGGACTCGAAATACTGAAAAACAATTAGCAAAAAACAGTTTCATCAAAACAAATGAATAGGGTATCAGCCCTAAACTAAACCCTAATCCATAAACCACGCATGAAGATGAAGAACCTTGACACAAACCCAAACTAGTTCCCCGTAATCTTAACCCTAAACTCTAGTACCTAGTGCCTAAACCTCGACCTTTTAGGCTGCCCCCCGCTTCCAGGGATGTGACCTTGTGTGACCTTGTGCAGTTACGAGAGACACATGATTTATTAATCAAAAAGATTACGAGCAGTCTGGGCTGTTGCTGGCTCCTCTGGCCCCGTTCTAGCTCTCCGCATTGACTGTCACCTTAAAAAAGAAACGAGAAGAGCTTTTCCCAGCTGTTGCCTGTCCCTCGTGACTGAAAGAAAAGCTTGGTGTCCCTCAGTGCGCAATTTCACCCGACTCGTTTCATGGTGCAACAGGAACACAAGGCTGGTGCTGACAGCGTGCTAGCAACCGTTTTCCGTGGGAGATCGGGACACCTGCTTAGAAACATTGGATGTGTCTTTATTAAGCTGTAAATATGTATTTTCTTTTCAGTGCCAAGCATGGGAATTCTGCTGCATAAGCTCTGACAACATACTGTATAGCCTAAACAGATTTCTATGGAGCTGTGTGTGACTCTCTGTGGAGCCTGGACTCCAAATAGGCCATTTGTGGTTAAAGTCCCTTAGCCGCTGGGCCCCCTGCTGACTATTGTGCAGGTAGCATGATCACGAATGGTGGAGACTCCTCGCTCTTTCCCACACACGTGCAAGTGTCTTGTTATCTGATTAGACCTGACTCATTTGGGTCCGATTTCGGCCCACTCAGGTGACAGCATGTATGGTGGCATGCCCTGGACCACTGGCACATTAGCAAGTTTGAGGAACTGAAGTAGCCAGCAGAAGAGAAAAAGGTATGTAATACCTAAGGCCTGAAGGGAAACACACGCTAGTTTGAGTCTATTGATGGATGGAGGCTGACGGTATTAACATATTACTCTCCCTTTCTTCCTATAAAATATTATATAGATAAATATTTTATATTCCTATAAAAATATACTGTTGATCCCAAGTTTCGGGGAGGCATGGTAGCTCAGTCGTTAGCACCGGACCAGGGGTTCAAATCCCACCTCTGCCCAGTGTGTATGGAGTTGTCATGTTGTCTTCCTCCAGGTGCTCCAGTTTCCTCCCAAGATTTGGAAGATGATGGATGGATGGATGGATGGAGGGATGGATGGATTTCAGATTTTTCCCCCTTGGGATAAAGAAAGTCAGTCTATCTATCTAATCTACCTACTGACCAAACTGTGCTGTTTACAGTAGTCACAGCAGGTAGCTGTCATTAGAACCACCTCCCATCAGGCATCAGCAGCGTTCTCAGAGGGCAGGTGACACATCAGCCCAACCCTGTGTCTCAACAAACGTGACGCTCTCACACTGCATGCATCAAAGAGGCACCGTCGGGTACACCTGCTGCTCTTCAAAGGCCCCTCAGGCCAGCCACACGCCCTCCTTGATCTTCATCCACGTCGCCTTTGTCTTTCGGCCACAGCGCTTTCGTAAACGCCAGGATGGATCCGTCTCCACGTGTTCAGAACTACAGCGGGATTAGAACCAACATACAGATGCGTTTCCACCTGGCACCGTGGGGCAGGTCTCACGTGACCTTTACATCGCTGCGTTTAGTGGCTCCTGTAAACTTTAGCTGCGAGTATTTTGTTAAGGAAGTGATAAGATCTAATCTCTTTTTCCTTCCCCCTTTGAAGACACAGGGGTAAAACCAGATAGATGATGAAAAGGTCAACAGGATCACTAAACAACTGCAGCAGTTTTACCCACCATCAAAAAACAACATTTCCCCCTTACTTTTGGAAGGAGGCATTTTAATCTAGGAGGAGGGATGAGATTTTTATCTATGGCAATGCTATTGCAGACACTCAGAAATCCTACGATGACTGGCACATCTTAGCTTGTTGATCTGCCTTGTTTCTCAGGCCTGCTGAGGATGCCATTCCCTGGGGTACCACGGATTCGTATCAATTAGAGAATACCGTGGCCAGAGGATTTCCCACCTAAACATTAAAAGAACACAAGATGAAAAGATATTAAATAAAATATCACCAGAATGTTGAGAACTAACTCAAACGAGGAAGCCATTGGTTGGACAAGGGTCTATATCCAGAGTGTGTTTTTCCTAGTGGGTTACAGTAGCCTCTTTAGGACCTTGGATGCGTAATTACGTTCTAAATATGCGGTCAGTGCTTGCAGAACAAAACCACGCGAGACAAGGGTTTTGGAGGACCGTTTCAGGGCATATGTGAAGAATTGAGTGAGGTGTGAAGGTCTGCTTCTGTAGAAGAACGAAGGAAAGCTAGTGCTTTGCCCACTGGGAGTGGGTCGAGCTCAGCACCTTCACACGCACACAGGCTCATGAAACCCAATCGGGAATGGCTGAGATTCGGATACTTTACGGTAGACATGGACAGAATACCGTCACCTGATGGACAGACCTCCTCCACCACATGTTTTGGAGGTGTAAACGTGATTATCTTGGATAGGCACACCTGTCTACACATCTGTTTATAATTTTGCTTGATGGGTGGGGCTTTGGGCATTGAGAGAGTGTCCGTCTCAGTAAAGAGAGTCAGGTGACTGTGGGGGTTTGTGTTGATTCAGCCTACCTGCTCCACATTCAGGTGTGAAGGTACTGAGTGATGCTCTCTCCTAGTTCCCTGCTATGGCCACATGTTCCTCTTACATCTTACTTTCATTTCCTGCGTCTGTTTGTGTCTGTTGAAAAGGCGAAACTCCCACTCCTCATTAAACCTGCTATCTCGGGGTCTTCACCTCTGGCCAGGGTTTTGTTCACCAGTTTAACAGGTGGGGGGACTAAATGTTGTGCCTTTATAACCAGAAGAAAAGGCCAAAATGCAGTCATTTCAAAAGAAGAATCATTTCTGGTCAGCAAACCAGTCAATTTCCAGAAAACATCTCACTCCTGGAAAATTTCAACGGCTTCACATCTCACCTACTTTTTAGCACGTACATTTACTCAGCACTCATCCGCCTGCTTATTCGGTTCAAGGTTGCAGGCGGCCTGGAGCCTATCCCAGGATGCCAGTGCATCGCAGGGCACACACACCCTCACACTCACACACTGTGGGCACTGTGGATATGCTGGTTTGCGGGTTTCGGGACCGTGGAAGGAAAGTCAGGCAACAAATCGAGAACATGCAAACTCGTCGGGATGGGACTCAAACTGAAATCATACACGTGTGAGGTAACAGCACTGGCGACCGGGATGCCCTAAACAGCACTTTCTCATATTATAATGTCTATTAACATTTCTATTACTGTTTTTGTTCCATGCCTTCTCTTTGTTGGAGCACCTACAAACAAACTCGTACTGAAATCTCAATCAAAAGCAGGAAATAAATCATTGTTCAGTTCAAACGTTTAACCGCCTTTCCATTCATTGCTGTCAGCTGTTTTAAATAGCAAAGCAGTTTCCAAAGCAGAGGCTCCATCCACCTGCAATCTGCCCTGGCTGGGAGGTGTTGGAACAGAGTGAACCACCTCCATCTGGTGTGCACCATCCTCTATGCGATGGGTGGAGTGGGCTGTCTGAGCTCCCCATCTCTGATGGAAACCATGTCCAGGGACGGCCTCTGACACTCGGGGTGGATGGGTCTCCGCTGCTTAACCGTGTCTTTGTCAGCCAATCATAGGCTACTTTCACGCGGTGGATTTTCATAGGCCGGGCATTATGACGTTCTCGACATGCCCATTCTCCAGGGGGAATACAGAAACGTAAAAAATCTTCTCAACATCCTCGTGAGGATCGCCTCAGTTGGAAGAGCAAACGGAAGCAGGATATGAAGAGAGAGGTCACGGGGTCACCCCACCTAAGGGTGGGCTTTTCCTTTTCTGGAGGTATATGCCAGAGTGGAAACAAGCGATGGTGGACTTGAAGACACCACGCAGAGTGTAAAGGACCACAGACACTGGCAGGAACTTCAGGTACAACCAGACAGAGCTAAACGAAATATACGAACGAATATATAAACATCCTGCGATGGCGTTCCCCTCTATTAGTCTGAAACACACGTAAAGTCAAAGCCAATACAGCAAATCGCCATTCCCATCTGGTTCCTCTCCTGCCTCCAGGACCTGCTGTAGCTTGCACAATCAGGCGCCTCCACCAAGACCCCATCTTAGTTGTGTCGGTCTTCGGACCCGGTGCCAGAAGCTTGCTTACCACCTGGGCCACATGGCCTTTTCCCCGGCGGCAGAGTGATGGCGAGGATGTAAAACTGAGGAAGAGTTTCATTGTAAGCTGACACTGAATGACCAGGACCTGGCACAGCCAAGTCCAGCTTGACCTTGCAGTTACCTTCGCACCCTCTCCATTAACCGGCTTGGATGATTCATGGAGTCCTGAGACCAGCATGCATCGCGATATCCCAGTGAAACGGTACGTGCTCTTTGATGCCGGCTCCCATTTTCACTCAGACGTCCACAGCCAGAGAGTCCTACCAACTCCATCCGGGAGGCGGAGGGCTTCCTAAGGCCTGTGGTTTGCCAAAATGGCCACACATGCTCTTCCTTTCTCCATGACCGCCCCCTCCCCCCCAACTGTTCGTCTCCTGCACCTGTGGTTCAGGGAAAATACTGACAACATCAAGCGATTCAGAAACACCGTCCTGCATTCTGTGCTAATTACAATATTTGTTTCCATCTCAAAAAGGACAACAGTTAGCCTAGCGATTACCACCTACACTGTACACCAACTAAACTCTACAAAGCACTGAAACCCCAAGTCAGTATTAGCCAAAAAGTCTCTGTGCATGCAACACATTTTCCGCTTGAACGGAAGAACAGTCTTCCAATGTGAGTGGGTGGGAATCGGTTTGATTGGAGAGAAAGGGCTGATTTTGCCTCCCATTGTGCTATCGCGGTTCCTCAGTGCTAGTTCTGATCACACAGGAGATCCCTCCAACTTTTGTAACACATTGAGTCCTGCTTTCTGTTCAGCTCCTTCCAGTTTGAAGGACCCTGCCGTCAGCTCCTGCCTGCAGGAGGAAAATCAGTTTCATAATAAATGTCCATTTCTTGACCATTTTGGCTGCTGAGAGGAACAGAAAGGGAAGGAGTGAGTCTGCCAGTAAACATTTGGTCACCCCCACCTCTATGGTCAGAAAGGGTGATACCCCAGCCCCTCCAAAGACCTGAAAAGTCAGTCTTGTGGGAAGCCTCCTGCGATATTAATGGCAGATGAGAGAGCGATCCGGCACTAAACTGTCAGAAAGAGGTCGATGAGCTGAGCTAGTCTCTCAGTGATGCCTGCATGTTCTGCCTGGGGTCAGACTGGACAGTAGCACCTGATGTTACATGAACCAGTGGCGGTGATATGATGAGGTACCATCATGACATACAGAACCAGTGGCGGTGATATGATGAGGTACCATCATGACATACAG
>JAACJT020001435.1:0-15096 GCA_009936485.2 Gymnarchus niloticus | reverse complement strand
TGAGTGCGGTTTTGAGAGTATGAGAGTGCGCGTGTGCACAGCATGATGTGGCGCCGGATTTATTGCTGTCCCTGGATTACACAATGCAGTGGCCGTGTTCCACGGCAGTCGGTTTACACTTCACCATCCCACAGAGACGGTAAAACACACAGAGAAATGAAAACAAGTCAGAAGAATCAGATTACAGGCTGATGATGGGAAAGAACTCATCGCACGACTGAAGAAGGATTTTCCGTTTCCAACTGATCGTTCCCAACAAGCCCGGACTTGACGCTAAATTATGGAAAGTGGCTTCCTGTGATTTACGGAGCCGCAGGTACCGTGCAATTGCAGGTCTCAGGCAGTTCAAAAATGGTTTCCAGCTCTCAGGAGACCCCGAGGATTTTACCATTGATCAGGAGAAAAAAAAATGATGCCCATCTCAAATTTTTGAGGGAAATATCTGAGTGTTAAACTGTCGCCTTGTATATAACCTTGGTTAACCTGCATAAAAAGGAAAACAAAACAGAGAATAATAAAAAATGACAAGTGTCCCAGTCAACCTTGTAAAAGTGGAGCTGATCTATCAAAGATTGTTGGTTTAAACCGTCTCTTTAATCCATTCAATCCTTCAAAATTTCACCCTACTGCAATTCTCATTGTAAGCCTGCTAATCTTAAAAATGGCTCTGAATGGCAGGAGTGATGCCTGTATGTTAAGACCTACAATGCTTTGCTCCCTAAGGCTTCAGGTTGCTGTTGGCCCAGGTTCAGCACCACTGTAATCCGAATGCATCAGAGAACAGGCCAGTCTATTAAGAACCATGTCCAACAAAGATGGTAAATAGTAGAGATTATAGAGAAGATAAGGACGGTCCCGTGATGGTGCAATCTCAATTAGCAAATCAACTGACTCAAAAAGAATGCAAAAATGATATACATCTAGGCTTCCTTTAATCATATATCATGACTAGAACCTGAACTTAGTCTGTGCAACCAGTCTAACACACTTTTGTATCTTCATAAAATGGTCAACCCAGCCCTTCTGAGACAGAAAATTGGACAACAACGAGAAGGAAGGGAGCTCAAATTCACCCGCGCACGCCCACATGAAGTAGAACAACGGACGGTTCTGTGTTTGCCAGACGTCTGGTGACCTCCGTCAGCTGAGGACACCCCTGTGAACGGCGACAGAGAGTGAGCTCCACCATCAACATGAAGCAGTGCAGCTGCCTGAATATCGCTGCATTTTTCACTCGCCACAGGGAATGGCAGCGGAGGCCTTGCAATGGAAACAATGATGCACAGTAAACATTAAAAAAACATTACCCTCATCTGTTCATGTATGAGTGATTCTATGGGTTTAAGACCCAGTAATGGAGTTGCAATGAGTGCCTTTATCGACGGTACATTAAAGACAGGAGAAAAGATTAAGGTGAACAACACGAGTTAGCAATCGAAGTCTAATTATCTACTATAAAAAAGGAAGAGACTCGGAGCGATGCACTTAGCAGCAACCTACAGGACCCTCCGTCCTGTCCGAAGGTCAACATGACCCCATGCTCCCAGCTGCAGCGTTTCGTCAGGGAACGTGAAAATGTTGGGAGGAGAATCACTAATTACTCTGCAGGTTGGAATGTGATTAATGAGTGCGGTATAAAGACCGCCGAGCGAGGTCTGTCCACAACTGAGCTATGATGAATACGTTAGACATGCTTTACTGTCCTGCTAGCTGATCAAAGGTAACTTTATATTAAAGCTAAGAAACACACTAGATGTAATCTCAAGAAAGACAGACTCCAGAGTCTAGACAGTGACGTTGGTATTGTGCTCAGAAGTAAAGCAGTAATAAAAGACAGTGTGTTCTCTGGAGTCAGTCGCTTGTACTCTCACCTGTATCGCTCTCTTTTTGCTCGGTGACATGACGTAAGTGATTGAAAGTAGCTTAATCCCCCTCCCGGCTTCCGGTTCAAAATAGCATCACGAAGAGGTAAATGAGCCTTTCCATGTTAACACTGATTTCAGCGCTAATGGCAACATTGAGATTATTTTGTCATTTCTCTGTTTCACTTGGCTGTGGACTACATGTTTTTCCGTCCTCGACACACTCTTGGGTTCTGGGATTTGTTCTTACTAAGCTAATGTTTTTCCTTTTGCACTTAAAGCATAGTCTGTTTTTGACACCATGAGATGGTGATGGAACTCAAGCACTGTGCTGTGAGTGTTACGTTCCAGCAGCACAGGTGGTACCATGGTATCTGTTAGCCCACAAATCTGAGGACTGTCTTCACGGCATAAGCGTAAACAAGCCCTGTCGCCCAGGACTGTTGCCCACTCTAAGCAAAGTTATACCTCCCGAGACCCCGGTCCTATCACCCCCCAGCCATCGCAGAAACCTGTGCAAAAGTTAGCAACACGCTGAGTAATGTGGAAAGTATGTGCTGACTGAATGGACAAAATACTACTGGATTCAAGCTCTCAAGGCTGGGTCTGACATTTGAATGCATGCTTAGCCCCTTTGCTCGCTCTCTCTCTTTCTCTACCTCCTTGCTCTTCAGACACATATTTGGCTGTTTTGACTGGTGCATTCTGGGCAAGTGCTCAGTTAGACAATAAAAAGTCATGCTGTAGTGCATCTTCAAGCTGCTGGCCAGCTGAAGGCAGACCCATCGATGAGCCAAAATGGCTGACAAGCTACGATCAGGTATGGTTTTCTCACTACCCAATGGGGGGGCACAACAACGACACACTCAAGTAGTTCAGTCCTGCTCATTAGCGCCACAAAAGCAAAAACAGTGAGAACAAAACAAGGGACAAAATCTGAGTGACATTACTGTAAAGACTGCTGCCTTTTTACAATTGGAACAGATTAAAGAACCAGAAGAAAACTAATAAATGGGTCAGAGGAGTCCATGTCAGAACAAAGGAGAGCACATAAACTCTGGGCCATTGTCCTGGAGCATTATCGCACTTGATTAGAGTCAAGGGGAAAAAATTAACTGGATGTAATAGGAAAATTGCCCGCATTCACAGGCTGCAGATTTTGTCAGATTAGAAACATGGCTGTAGAGACACCTTTGTTTGTCATTAGATTGTCCCCTTCACTATCATTCCATGCCCTTTGTATTCAGTTCTTGAGAATGCTAGATCCTTATAATAAAAACAGCATGTGAATGAGAGGACTGCTTAAGAAATCAGAATGGATGTTTTCCCAAACCAACATTATGAAAGGTCTGCCTCTCAAGAGATAAAAAGAAAAAGGAAAAAAAAAAAAAAAAACTGACCCAAGCTCTTCCACAATGCACTGGGAGCATGGACTGACCAAACATCCCTGCTGCAGGCTCCATTACAGGAAGGTCAAGGTGTCAGCATTCCCCTCACTCATCGAGCTGATTGTGAACGAAGAAAATGCACATCCTTCCCAGATAACCCTGTACTTCCTGCACACACATTACCACAATCTCTGAGGTTCTCCGTGTTACATTACAAAAAGCCATAATAACCCTCTCTAGACCAGGCACCTTATGACCGACTGACCTCACCTTAAGCTATATCAGTCAGCTGGAAGCTCAGTTATGGTTGTGTCAGGTCAGAATGCAAAATCACTGGACTGTAATCTGCTATCTGTCTCAGAAAAAGAAATGTGTTTAAGCTGTGTGTCAGAGGCTCGGCACTAAGCCTTTTCAAAAATTCTCCACCTGCCCTATATTCAGACTAACCAGTGTCCATATCACTGATTGTCAGGTGACCTAAATGTTTGCCTCGTTGTAATTATTAATAGCTAAGCTAGTTAGATATTTCCATTCCAACAATCTTCATCTGTGAGTCCATGTACCCATCCATTTTCTGCGACCGTTCACCATAATAGCAGAGTTGCAGTTAGAGTGCAGCCTGTCCCAGGAAACAAAGAACAAGAGGTAGAGGACCCCCTAGACGGTACAGCAGTCCATCACAGGGCATGCAGTCAACATAGACAAGAACCCACACAAACTGCAAGACTATGAGAGGAAACAAGGATATCTAACAAGAAACCAAGGGGCATATTCATCCATTGTTAAGGATGGATTTTTTAATTGAAATTATTTAGACAAAATACCTCACTGAAAGGTACAAAAGCAGGGACCCTCTAGCATCCTGAACTAGAAACCTCCCATTTTACTCTTTGAGCAAACAGTGGATTTTCCCTAGCAGGACACCTCTGAGGTCACGGTTAGCATGCGTCATGAAGCAGCAATAACAATATGCTAAATGTGACACACAAGAAGCGCTGGAAACCCACGCAGGAGCCCCAAGCTGCCTGCCCAGAGGGCCTTTCCATGGGCAATTGTTTCAAAAGTCATCCAGCTGAGATTGGCTTTCCTGTCCAATTCTTTGTTTTTCTTGGGGTTTTTTTGTCCTTTTTGACATGCATTTGATATTTGTGTTTGTTAGAAACAATTAATGAATTTGCTCCATATGAGCAAAAGGCATTCCTTACTTAATTTTTACAGTAGTGCTATTTACTCAAAGGAAGAGGAGCTGGGGATTTCGCTGGAAATCTATATCGCTTCTATACTAAAATGGAGTCCTCCTCAAGAGGACATTTGTATAGTGGGATTTTTCCATGATTATACTGTTGTAACATTAACAGCTAAGTCAACTCATCAAACCAGGCGGCTAAACCACTACAGCGCAGCGTAGTGCTGAAATTAATTCGCTCCACCGTCCCACAACTGAAATAATAAAATCATACTTTGTGAAAGTGCACTGAAGCAGCTCATTATGAGATGAAAGAGGAGACCTGGCCTTTTATGATCCTCTCCTCAATTAATCCCAATGGGAAATTTAGCCTCCAAGCGAGGATTGAGCATGGAGCAACGAGACCACAAATGAACAGACTACATGGAAGGTGCTGCATGGGGACCAGGGGAACCTCAGTGACAATCTCACAGCATGCTGAGGAAACTCTTTTATAGAATGTTCCAAAATTCACAGAAACCAAGTAAGGCCGGATAAGGAGTTAAGTACAATGAAACACCCAGGGCATGTTTCTGAACTATTTATATAGATTTCACAGCCAAACAAAGAAGAATGGAAATAACCTAAACATTACTTACTGATACTGAATCAAAGTTTGCAAGGCCAGAGACTTTGTGAACGTAAAAAACAAAATTCTCAACCTGTGGCCTTTTTAAAACAGATTAATAACTCTGGGATAGCTGGTAGATAATTTTACAGATTATTAAAGAAATAAAACTTAAATATTGCTTTATAAGAAACCTACAACGTCTTTTTATAAAGTCCATTTTCTCTAGGGCCAATTGGACCTATACAGTAGGTAATCTTGTCTACTCTCTCATAACACACACACACACACACACACACACATTAATTGTTTATCAATAAATGTGATCCCAAAAGATGTGAACTCGGGCAAAACACTTCACACTTCTGATTGTTATGGTTTCAAAACCCTCAACGTGCAATTTATAGGAAACTGACAGCTATGCATTCTGTGCGTTAGAATATATGTGCAGCCAGTGAAACGGCTATTATTACCTAAAACCGGGGGAAATCTGATTTTTAATGCGGGTTATTCCGGGAAACACAAATTAGATTTTTAATACTTACAGACAGCCAAGCACAGCAAATCCAGCAACACGAGGAGTTTTCTCCTGCGCTGTTCCGGTATGGTTCTTATTTCTGATCCTAACATACCTTCAGAAGTTTTGCATTATTTAATGTAAGACAGACTTGCAATTAAAATGAATACAATTGATTTTACAACACAAGTATATTACGTCGTGCAAGCTGAATTGCGGGTTCCTCCGGATCCTACCCCCTACCTGTAATACTGATTAGACAGTAGGTGCGCTGATGGAACTTAACTCGATCCACTCGAACGCCCAATCGCTCAGAAGGTGGAGATGTTCTGTCGTTACCACTGCTGCTCTCGGAGTTCCGTTTCTTTCCTTCTCACTGACGGGACAAAGCACCAAGGGGGCTTTTAAACTCATCACTTGTGGCAGAGCAACATACTTTCAATATGCAGCGATTCCTCGTCTCACACCCCTAATCTTCCCGTCCCCAAATCACAGATTAACAAGGTGAGAAATAAACCAAAAAGAAAAATACAGTCTGTATCGGTCGTGTATCTCAAACCCAGTGACACATACCGTGAAACCTAGGATAATATTTAGCTGTGATTACGAGAACCTTTTATATTTTTATTTTTTTGGAGTCTCACATGTCTTTAAAAACTCTTGTAATCGCGTCATTTGGGAGTTCCCCATCACATTAGTTGAGAAATGTACATATTATTTTAATTTATTTTAGTCGATGTTTTTAGATTTTTGATCCATTCATTTATTCCCGTAATACGTTTGAATTTCTGGAAAGAATATTTAATACTGGTGTCCACTGGATTGTTTTAAATCCTAATTCTTCGATTCGGGGGGTATTCCAGAGAGCGAGTTTAAAGAATACTAAAGTCAAATCTCAGTCCTGATTAGAGAAAACTGAAAGCCAGGATTGGTCAAGTCGTCGAATCTCCGAATTTCTACAATCAGAATGCAGTTTTGACTAGCGGATTTGTTAAGCCTGCTTTCTGTAACGGTCCCCGGATGTCATTACAGGTTAATTGCTAAACACGTTGCTTGCCCAACACTGTCTTGCCCAACACTGAAGTTAAGTTTCATGACCAGTAGAGGGGGAGTGTAATCTTATTTTAGGTTCATACAAGTTCTACTACAAAACAGACCTATAGACTAGCGCCAAGTAAGACATGCCCTTACAGCAACGTTATTTTTTCAGCACCAGCTTTCCCCCAGAGACACACCTCTGCTGAATCTGAATCTAAATACGTCTTCAAAATGCATGTATCACAAATACTGCCCATCCCTAGACTCAAAATGGTAATTTTGCGTTCCCGGCGTGTTTTCATACCCAGCTGTCTATAATTGCCTCGTTGTATCTCAAATCAAATGCTTCACAATTAATACGTTATACTGTACGTCACAATAGTTACATTTGAGAGACCTACTTAGTGTTCAACTGCGATTAGAAAAACACCCCGTGGCGTAGTAAGGGCGGGGGTGTTATAGTGCTGCACCCTATATACGACGATATTTCTGAATAAATCGCAGGACACCAGTTTAAGCAATTAATAATAAACACTTCACGGTCTATCTCACTCTCAACAGTTTCCTTCCTTCTCCAACACATCCTTTTGCGTTCGGGTATAACAAGCTCCATATTGTTGGGGGGGTTAATCGACAACGAATATTGTTCCCAAAAATTCATTAACACTGCATATTTCTAAAAATATATTTTGTGTTTGGTCTGATTGTTTTGTGACTGTAGACGTTACACCCATATCCAGCTCGGAGAAAATCCCACCACACCGACCGAAAGCATTCATTGTACAGTTAGTTGACTACTAAGCTAACGCTAAAGTTACATATACCAAACAATTGTCACTAGCATTGAAGGTCGAAATAGTGACATAAAAGTCAAAGTATGAAAATATGTGCGAATATATATATATATATATTTTGTCACAAAGCTATTAGTTATGGTTGTACGAAAAAAGCCGCCTTGGTGGCGTCGTCTGGCCATAGAGCAATAAGATTCGACAAGGACGTTTCAGATTCAGCAGGGGCGTGTCTCTGGGGGAAAGCTGGTGCAGAAATAAATAACGCTACCAGCCATGCCAAAGAGGGAAGAGTATATGACAGTTGTCGATGGAATATCTCTTTTCAAGAAATCCTATTGTTGTGTGGCCAGTCTTGACACACTGCCTATCTCCCCCTTGACGCCAGCTAATCCGCAGTATGTGCAGGATGGACATGGCACCACACAGCCATTCTCTGTCTAAACAAAGCCAGTCTCTGTCAGGAACCCAAGCCTCAGGAAAACCCCAGCGACACTGAACCTTGGCCATTCGCCCTGAGATTCCCACAAATGCAGCCCGTTGTCCCAGCGAGGGACCTCTCCTCCTTCCCCTTTCCGCAGCGGCCTGTTGTGTTTATCAGCCAGATCAAGTTACACAAAGCCGCTGCCTCAGCTACATTTTGTGCGACACTCTTGTGTGTTCCTGTCTTAGTCTATTGTTTTGAGAAAAACATTTGCAGACAGCCCCACAGATAGACCAACTCTCTGAGGGCCTGGGAAAGCCAGAGTCAACTCTGTTGATGCCAATTCTTTTATCCAGAGTTATCAGTCACATAGAAGACAGGTATATTTGTTTCTTCTTATTAGACAATTTTGAGGTATTCCAAAGGAAAAATATTTCAGCTTCATTCATATGGGATTCAGTTTCAAAAGGTCACACTTACTACCAAAATTTCATAATGAAATTTGTGTCATCCTTTTTGAGGACTTGCAAACAAACCATTACAGTCTTAATCCATATAAGTGTAAACAAAGTGCCTCAACTTTTGAATTTAGCCAACTACGCCCCTTACTGAGTTTAATGCATTATTTCCTTCTCAGATTCACAAATACAGAACAACGTGCAGCCTATTATTAAGCTGGTCTAGTTAAGATTTTTCCCATATGATCTCTTCATAAGGACACAAGCCTGTAGGTTCATCTATATATACAAAACCATCCATTCATTCAGGTTCATGTATTTTTTTTGCATTAGCTTTGAAACTCTGCTTCCATGTGCATGCAACAGTACCACTCAGTCTTAGCAAAATAAAAAATACAGACTGTTTGTTGTCCATTTTGAGCGCTGGAGCATGGTGGTCATGGGGGGGTGGTAGGTAGCTTTCACGCAATCATGTAGCTCAATTTGTTCCATATAAACTGAGTTTTTTTATGCATGATTCATTATCCAAACTATTTGATTAACCGAATTCCAATTAGTTTGGACAATTGACATTCTACTGTAATTGCCCATCTCTGATTGCATCACTGCAGGATTCTGAAGGCTATCCTGTGGTCAAATCAAAGGAAAGAGTTATAAATTAACTAGCTACATAATGCACTTGTCATAATACTGCCTGTTCAAAATGTCCACTGTGAGACCAGTGTCGCTTTATGAAGTCTGC
The DNA here is from genome assembly GCA_009936485.2 of Gymnarchus niloticus. Classification (NCBI taxonomy): domain Eukaryota; kingdom Metazoa; phylum Chordata; class Actinopteri; order Osteoglossiformes; family Gymnarchidae; genus Gymnarchus; species Gymnarchus niloticus. The sequence goes on along the minus strand of JAACJT020001435.1, from coordinate 6,083 downwards.
AGAAGCAGTGATGGTGGAGGCTTTTCTGTGAGGATCCCTTCATAGCTGTGTACCACCGATCTCCTGAGAGTAGAATTCTTTGCAACAAGAGATTGGGTATCAAAGTCCTGCAGGAGAATCTGAAGCAGCGGGGGGAAGGCACTGAGGTCCATGTCCTTGGGCAAATTGCCAAAGAGCAGGTAGGGAGGGGGAGAGTAGGCAGATTCATAAAGACAGGGGTAACTATGATCAGGGTTCTCCTCCCTTGAGAGGTTCGCATAGGAGTAAATGGTGAACTTCATGTCACATTTGGCTGACCCCTGATCACCGGGGAGCATGTAGCCCTCTACATTGGTGAAGGCCACTGCTGAATTGTCACTGTATTCATCCTGTGCCATTGGAATGACCACCAGGGGTTGCTGCTGTTCATTTTCCTCCAGGGTAACAAGCCCAGGGGTGGGGTAACAGGCTTTAATGCTGACCTGCATCTCAGGGCTCTTGATGTCCTCCTGGCAGAGAAAGAGTAATTGATAAGCATTTCACGCATGCCAATAATGGCCAGCTACTTTAGGTTGGAGTTAATCTTTCCAGATTAAGTATTCTGCACAAGCGAAGCAACAGGCAGGCCCTGTATTTTAATGCTAACCTTGGTTCTACAGCACCTGTGACCATCCAAGTGCTATAGTCTATCTGAAGACGGTAGAATCATTGCTGAGGTCTGTATATAGTATTTAATAAAAAAAAAGTGAAATATTTTCCACCAAATTTATCATAAAATATCACTCAAAAACATATCTTAAATGCCTTCTAAAGATTTCAAGACTGAAGCCAAACTATATTACTGTTCAGGTGAAACAAAAATCAGTATAGATAAGGCAAATCAAGATAAGACCCGGTGGTACAAATCGCAGAAGAAAGTAATTTTTTGAAAAAAGAAAAATACATCTGGCTATTCAGTTTAGAAAAAAGTCAAATAGACACTACTAAGACCAAAACAAAGTTAGCTTTTACGCTGATGGAAAAATGCTGAGCTTGAGAGACCACAGAAATGACAAATAACAGGACATTAATGTCCTGAACTTATTCTTTAAAAGTTTTTGCTTTAGAAGAAGTCCTTCTCTGATCGTTTCAAGGAAGGAAGCCCAAGGAGATACCATTCATCCACCCATCCATCCATCCATTATCCAAACCACTTAATCCTATTCAGGATGACGGGGGGCCAGGAGCCTATTCCAGGTGGCCTAGGACACAAGGCGGGGGACTCCCTGGACGGGGTGCCAACCCATCACAGGGCACAATCACACATGCACTCACACACCCCCAAAGAGATACTATGAAATGTAAAATAAATGACCAGTTGACAATGTTATCCTGAAGTAAGGTTCTTCCGTACTACAGATGAACCTTCATTAGAAACTCTGCTCATCTTACCCTCCAATGCATCCAAGGTACCCAGCCGGACAGGCTGCTTTTGGCAGGGTCAGGAATCTTCGGACACAGGTGCCTCCTTACCCTGATAAACACATCTGTCAGGTTCACAGGTGAGGAGGTCACAACAGAGAAGTAATGATGAAGGCCTGTGGTGTATTGGCGCCACCTGGTGGCGATCAAATACCAACGTATATAAACAGGCCCTCAATGTGGCCCTTCCTGGCAGGTGGAGGGTCTCTGGCCCACATGGTGATCCTGACAGTCAGAGATTCTCACCTCTCTCTGTGCCACAAGATGGCGAGCAGTATGAATGTTGTGAAGACCGAGAAGGTGATGCAGGACAGGATGCTCAGAAGTGACACATCACCCTGCCCTAAAGCACACAGAAGCCAGATTAAAAAAAAACTCAGGAAAGAAACTGATTGCTGGGTGAAGCCGACTGACATATTAGGATGAGTGGCCATGCCGTTTAGTATCACAGAGCATAATTCCCTGTCATGGTAATGAGCCCCACATTTACTCTTCAGATGAAGCTGAGTCAGGAACACTAGGTTCTGGCTGGGTGAGGCAATGTTACATCTACATATGTAATACCATCCTACCAACATAATAAACCACAAAAGTAATGCGAATCTGCACCTCTTAATGTAATAATCCCACAAATGTAACAAACTTCCCACAAACATAAGAAGTATTACGTTTGTGGTAGGCAGCCGTCATTATGGTTTGCAGTGTCCTTACCTACAACCACAGTGATGGGCTGGCCAGGTGTGTGTCCCACATCTGTGCTGGCCACCAGGACGATGCTATACTCCCCATGAAGCTCCCTCAGCACATGCCTTTGACTGTCGCCCGCTATCACAACGCCTATGCCACGCACACAGTACACATGTATTCATGGAGATCTTCAGACTTGATTTTTCAACGTTATTAATCAAAATAGCTACCACTGTCACATCAGTGTTTGCCAATATACAATCCCTATGTGCACTTAAAGTGTCCCTTAAGTATAATGTTAATTTCTTAAATTTTCAAAAAAATGTAAATGGGTTGCCAATGTAGTAGGTCAAGAGTGGGCATAATATTCATAAAAATTTCCTTTTGTGCTAATGTTCATTTGACTTGAAAAAATTAAACAGCAGCATAAGTTAGTGATGACATTCTGTTAATCAATTAATTCATTATTAAGCAGTTTAAGAGAACAATACATATTAAACAATGACTGGCATCTATAACAAAAACCACTTTATCCCAAGTGTTACAATGTTACATCATTGTTTTAACACCAGGTTTTGTCACCTGGAACCTATCACCTATATTTTCACTTAGCGGAAAAATAGGGGACTGAAACCAATTGTATCTACATCTATACTCATGATCCCAGAAACACATTGACAATAGATGGCCACGCGTATCTTGTGCATCTTCCTATAGCTGTTCTTACAATCTGCTGAATAATGATATTATAGATTTTTAATTATACAATAATGTGATGATGTTTCCTTTTTAAACCATATCACATCAATCCAGCTTCAGATCACTTATGCTGGTGAGGATTACTGTGGCAGCATATACATCAGGTCAGATCAGACCTGTCTTTCCACGGCCACAGATTTTAGATCCAGCATGCCCTGAGTCTTCCCTGGGGCCTCTGGCCTGTGACATGTGTTCTGAATAGCTCTCTTTGGAACTGGCCAGGTAGTCCTTATGGGATCGTATCAGATAAATTATTGCATTTATAAAGCTGAATATTTTAATGGGTTAGTTCTTGGGAAAAGGTTTAACAACAGGCACCTACTAAGCTAGCAGCCTTCATTTTTACCAGTCAACATGTCAAACCCTGTCGCACCTCTTTTTTGGTCACATATATCCACCTCCCTTCCTACCATTCAAGAGACTCACTCTCTTTGGCTTGGCCATTGGCTTCCTTCCAGTATAGGGTGTAGTTCCGAATGAAACCATTTCGCTGCTCCACAGGAATCGGCTCCCAATGCAGGGTCACGCTATTGCTCCTTAACTCTATGATCCGCAGCTTCGGCCCAGTAGATGGCGCTATTGTTGATTTCAGAAATTAGGTGAAACATGCACATGGACAGGAGCCATCAGGACTGCCTCACATGTATTCAAAGTAGCACACGTCAACAGGTATATAAAGTATCTTGTGTCACTGGCCGGACCACAGAGAAAACTCATCCCAATTAGTTATTCCAGTCAAAACAACAGCATGCATTATCTATTACTGCCACATTTAGTGTCTGAACTAGTTCTACGGTATGGAAAAACTGGAATGAATATTAAATTTAGCGATATTGAGCTGTTCCTTCACTACACTGTATAGAAAAGACATTATAGAAAAACACGATTGTGAAATCATTGTAGGATGACAAAATTGAGGGAAATGAAGAGAAAATGGGTGAAGTTACCTTTAGTTGCTAATCTATGATCAGACTTTTCCCCCTCTTTAGTTTAACCTTTGTTATTGTTGTTAATAGAATTCCATGTGCTTGCAACAGTAACACTCAGTCTTAGTAAAGTAAAAAATGGGTGTAGACCTATGTTGGGTGTAGACAAAGACAATAAGGCTAGCTTACCTCCCTGACGGGTATAGGCCTCCACCACTTGCTCTTGCCCAGGCAAATCTCCATACTGGGCTCTGACAGACACAATATAGCGAACCTTCGGCTGAAGCCCCTCTGGAATACAAAGTGACGGGATTCGGAATGTGATGAATAGGTTCAGCATGAGGGAGGCATGGTGGCTCAGTGGTTAGCACCCCCACCAGGGTTGGGGGTTCAAATCCTGCTTCTAGCCCTGTGTACATGGAGTTTGCATGTTCTCCCTGTGTTTCGCAGGCTTCCTCTGAGTACTCTAGTTTCTTCTGGCAGTCCAAAGACATGCGTTGTAGGGTAATTAATGTGGCTAAATTCTCCATAGTGACTGGGTGTGTGCATGACTGTGCCTAGTGATAGGTTGACACCCCATCCTGTACCCCAAGGCTGCCTGGAATAGGCTCCAGGCCCCCCACAACCTTGAACTGGATTCACAGCTTAATTAGGGGACCCATTTTACCCACTTCAGCATTTTTCCCTAGGAATTTAGGCACAGGCCGTTATTAAAACTTACAATCACTGAAAACATTCTGCAACATGAAGCAAGAAGCATTTCCCTTCATTTGGGAATTAATGAGCACCACATATAGGCTGTATCCTTGTGTTTTTTTCATGTGGGACAGCAGCCGTAAAAATGAAATTGATAAACCACTCTGTTTGAACAGTGACATATAGTCTAATGGGAATGACTGAGCCTTAACATAATGGCTTGTTTGAAGCATGCACATTTATCTAGCCATCCATTTTTAATAAGCACTTAACAGGATGCTGGTGGAGTCCCAGAAAGCCCAGGGTATAGGGCAGGATGTAGGCTGGCCAGGACGCCTGTCCATTGCAGGACACCCACAGACACAAACACAGGTAGAACATGCTACTTTCACACATCTGAGATACCCAAACTGCATACTACTGGTCTACTTTTTTATAAAAATAAAATGTCAAGTTTGGACTCCTGTCCATGAATGTGGAAAGGGTGAAGTTGAGTTTCTTTCTTCTGCAGTTCCCAAGCTTACCAGTGATAATGGTTTGATGAGCCTCTCTTTCTAGCATCTGCCAGTGCAGATTGCGTGGCGTAGACTTGGTTACCGCAAACCACTCTACCACGTAGCCACTTGCTGCTTGGCTTCCTGCTGCTGTCCATCTTACTTGTAGTCTGAAGTCGTCCAATGGCAACACATTGATGTTCTCTGGAGGCGGGCCAACTGAGAAGAAATCTATTTAGCACAGATAGCCGTCATAAAATCTAAACAAGCTCATCACTATCGAGTGTTAAAAATCTTTGTTCAAAGGTACAGCAGAGATGCCCATTCTGGGACTTCAGACCTGTATCTTTAACCATCAAGTCTTTGACTGGAGAAGCAGTGTTACTCAAAGGACATCAAGGGGTCAGAAATCAACACCACCGAATCACCTGGGTCTGTGGCACCAGGAAGCCTGATGTAGGCCGGTGGGGAGGACCCAGCAGAGGTGATCATGGCCAGGGTGCAGGTGCAGGGCTGCAGGGGCAGCTCCAGCATGCAGGATGTGGCATTGGGGGAAACAGCACCGCAGGCCCCAGCAGAGGCCTGTGTTGGGCTGCCCTCACACCCACACGAAGTGTTGATCCCCACAATGACTCCATTCGCCAAGTCAGGGGGTAGTAACTGCAAAACCACCTGATTTTAAACAAACTGTCAAGCAAAAACTCGCCTCTTGTTAACTGAGCGTGGCAGTAATAATAATCATTACCGCTCACTCAGGCTACCTCCCTGTAATCTGTAGGCTATAGCAGGTGGATACAGTCTGAAGCCATTTAGATTACTAGCTTTCTGCCAATGGCCAGAATGGAGATAAAATGTGGATGGATTGATCAGTTTATAACTGAAGATGGGGTAATGTTTTAAATTCTCACCTTCCAGAGCAGGGTGACTGTTCTAGGTGCCCCTGGGCCTGGATGATCCATCTGCCTCCAGAAGTGTGGGGCCACCGATGGGGCTGGATGGCAGAGAGATCACACACACACACACACACACACACACACACACACACACACACACACACACACACACACACACACACACACAC
>JAACJT020001434.1:0-15096 GCA_009936485.2 Gymnarchus niloticus | reverse complement strand
CCAGTAAGATAGCGTTCAGAGTGAGACGGTTTATCAGAAACCAGTAAGATAGCGTTCAGAGTGAGACGGTTTATCAGGACTGAAATGCAGGAATGGATGTTTATTAACAAATGAAATGAAGTTGACCAGACAAAACATGAAATGTCTTGGGTTCATACTGTCTGCAATGAGATAAAAGTCAAAGTAAATTTAAGAATCACTGCTTTTTTTTTTTTTTTTGCATTTTCATATCATCCCAACTTTTTCTGATTGGAGTTGTACATTCTTTAAGGAACGCCCTTTGGGATAGGAGAGTCTCTCTTCCATTTTAACGTGGTGTTACATGGCACGTCTTCATGAAAAGAGGACTGGGATAAAGGACACTACTGTAAAAGAATACCAATTACACGATATGAAGCATCAGTGGATTAGCGAAGCTATAAATCCATCATGTGGAGCTTTAAATGCCTTGTAAAATTACACTGAAAGTTTTTTTGTGCCTGGTGCACACATTTTTCTAAAAGATCAGCCCATTACCAGGAGGAGAAGAATTAAAATTCACCATTTTTATAAATACATTTTAATAATCTGAAAGAAGAGATGAAATCATTTATCTAGTGCCTTGGTAGCTGGTTTCACACAAAAAGCAGCAACGTCCTCTCTATTTAATGGAAAATTTTAAATAACCTTTATAGAGGTGCACACTTTAGAATCTCTTCTAAAATAACCACAATAAATAAAAACAGCTTCAAGACACTGATGAAGTGAAAGCAAAGTACGCTGAGGTCATCATACTTATGAGAAGTATAACTCAATTCAAAATTAATTGTCATGATTGTTAATTTAACTATAATCATCTAGACCAAATACCAAAACGTTTTCACACTTTTTAAATTTTCGCATCAAAGTAAAGTGTAAATTTAGGTCCTGGTTTTGGAAATAATGAACTTTACAGGAATAAGGCATGTTCCTTATTGAGGGCCGAGAGGAGGAAATGTCAGAAAATAAAACACACTGATCCACATTTTGTTCATTGCTTGTGAGGAATTTGAAGGTCACTCCACTGAAAAATACACCCATCTATTCTCCTTGGTTGTAGTCAAAAAATTCAGCTGCAAAAATCACACTTGCTGTGAGCTCTGACTAACACACCACATCACTGCCATGGCTATTATGCTGATGTCAGTGTCATAATTGGATCCTGGTCTTTTGAGTTTTGCTACAAGAGTACATACACAGAGCCCTACGTGTATCCAAATTACTGAATGTTTTTCTTTGATTGTCCCAGTTAGTGGCTTGCCTGTATTAGGAAAAGAACAATACAGGACAAATTGTATATAATCAAGTAATGGATCCTCACTTCTGTAACTCAGCAATCAACCCTTATTAGATAAAGACAGTCTAGGTCAATTAGGAACTTAAACACTTAATTGAGTCCAAACCACAGAGTCTCTCATAGCTTAAGATACAGCCCTTGCGTATTAAATGATTTGTGGGAAGTTGCTCTCACACTATACGCAAAAGTAAAATAAAGCCACTTTCAAAATGGGAAGACAAGTTTTTTTGTGCTGATTTCATGAAACGGCCAAAGATTTTCGCAACTAGAGTCACTAAAGATTGATATGATTGAAATATTGCACTATCCAGGAAAGTGCTGTGGTTGTAATTATTTTGCAACGAAGTGCACAGTGATGGCTCCCTCTTGTGGTCAAACTCATTCATGTTTCCATTTTTAAACTTCGACTTGGAATCATGACATACACTACAGTAAATCAGTGTAAATATAACGGAAAACTGCAGACCTTGGTTGCTCTTGCTGTCACTGATCGACCACAGCATTTAGAATAATTTCAGACCAAGAAAAAAATGGTGTCTACTATTCAGAGAAGCCGGTTACCTTGGACAAATGCATGTATAGCATTCAATAATAGAAGCAAACAACATAATTGTTTTTAATGTAGGCCAAGGGAGTTGAGCAACATAATGAATGCTCAGCAGTGACTTAAGGACCTCTGTGTATTTTGTGGAAATGGACTGTGGATTTCAATCTGACTGAACACCCATCTGTCCAGTGATGAGAACTGAATGGTTTGGCAGACAGGAACTGTGAGAGTAATCTCAAAACTGGGGGTTTGGCTCAGTTCTAATGCGCAGGGCCCAGATACAGCGATGACTGCCCCCATTACAGCATCATCGCAAATTCCCAAAACCAAATGAAAACGTTCACTTCCTTAATTAGACTTGCCCTGGATTGTTTACGGTAATGAATAAACGGATTCCAAGGTTTATGGTCTTGCTGCCAAGTAGGACACTAATCTGCATATGAAAGCAGGCCATTAGAAATGGCTAAAATAACCTCAATATTTAAGTAATGAATAAATGATAGATTACCCTAATAAGACTTTAGGCTAGTTGATTACTACCATCTAGGATGTGCAGATCTGGAGCAGCAACTCTATAGACTAAAGTAAAAATTGGGAGTGTTAAACAGTGATAAAATGTATAATTACTGCCAACATAAAATAAAAAGCTAACTATTTCCCCACTGGTTTTGAAGCATCAAGCCTTTCCACCAAATTCTACTCCCATAGACTCCCCTCCAGATCATGAAGTATGGTGGTGCACTCAAGCTCTGTGATGGAGGGAAAGTTTCTCTCTGTGCAGTCGGCGTGGTGCAAAAAAGAACACAACAGCAAATAAAAACACGAGCTTAGGAAACCTGCGACACCACAGAAAACACAACTGCAGTTATTCATGTACATTTTATTAGTGATGCAAAAACTATATGCAACCAAAAATTGATCTTAATATCTTTCAAACACATTCTTCCAAACAACCCCATCCTCATTAGTTACAGTTTTCAGAAATGTATTCAATCACAATAATTTCATTAACATACAAATTGTAAGCCCATCTTGATTTTTGGTGAAATTATGAATTCTGTAAGAAGGAGGGCATTACATCGCTCCTGCCATGTTAGTATGATGAATGGTAACATGTCAAATGGCTCGAATATGAACAGCCTTGGTAAATGTCATTGGGTCAGGTTTATTCAGCATGGTCATTTGGTTTGATGACGATTTAATGGAACATCTATATACCACAATTCTTTAAATCATTTAGTAGGTAATGGTATTTGTTAGGAAAAAAAAAATCTTGCCAAAACAAGAAACTGTGTGGACATGAGACTGGATCAAATACTAGTTGTTTAATTAAATTATATTTGCTGAAAGGTACTGGCTAGTTTACATCGGTCCGTGTCTGAGCGCCATCTAGTGGTGCACCTCCGTTAGGGTTTCTCCCCGCTATACTGGATGTCAGACCAGCCGGACAGCGTTATGCACTGAAGGCTTTTTTGGAAGATACTCGCTGATCATTTCCAGTTGCCCGTATGGTTATAAGAGCCACGTCTTTTTCCTTTTGTCCGGTTCCTCACCCAGTAAGTGGAATGTTGACTGGCTGCTAATTTACAAAAACCACTGTACAGTAGAGGACACCGTATAACCCGCTGTCTGGAACGTGGGTCGCCATGGGGGCACCGCGTCCGGTGCATATAGATTTAAACATACCATTAAAATGTAGCTTCAATTATTAGGGGACGATTCCATTTCCTCCACATCGTCACATGGAAGCCGAGTCATTCCTGGAAAACGACTAAAGACTACATGTACAACTCAGGACTTAAGATAGTCACAGGTTTTCCATTACGTAAAAGTTGCGACTTGCTCTTCATTTGTTATTTCAGCTATTGTACTATTTTACAACATGACTGCAATTGCCTTAACTGATAATATTGCACATATAGCAGAGACAATACACTACCCTTTTAAAAATATACAGTTCACCTCTCTAAAGACATAGTTACCCGGTGTTCATCAGATGTGAAATACAATTTACATTACATAAGCGGTGTGTCAGCATACAGAAGGGGTTACTTTACTACTTCAGGAAAAAAGGCACCGAAAATGAATCATTGCACCTCGAAAGTTTTCAACCAACGTGCCGCAAATTATAAACAAGATCAAGAATAACCATATTCAATAAAATGGTTTAATGCGTTTGCTACATACAGTATACACAACTGCCGAACAACTCCTACATCACATAATTTACTAATACATAAAACATAAAGCTTACAATCAGTGGCTGCAACATTGACCACGATGGAAATGCATTATTAGCAAATCCTTTGGTGTGGGTGTCTTTTCAACGCACAAAAATATGAAATCGGTACACTACACAGAAGATGCCCAGATGTTTTAAAGAATGTTTCCTAAGATCGCCTCCTGCAGGGCTGCGCCTAGTACTGCAGTTGGTCCAGAGAAAAAGCCTATTGCTTGTGCACAAATACTTAAAACACCATTAAGTAGCCCAGAGAACGACTGATGACATGCTAAGCCTAAAGAAAACACACTTAGTGTGTTAAGTAAAAAGTTACCATAAAAAAAAAATGTACATCTGCCCCCGCCCCATCTTTTTTTAATAAGCTATCTGGCAAAAACATCCTCTGTCCTTATTACAACGTAACCACAGTGCAGATCTGTCACCAACTATTCTAAAATACTTAAACCACGGAACTGACTGTAGAGTCATACAATACTTTCCGACACACAAGTGCCAAGACGACATGTCAATAGCAGGTACTGACAACAGGACCAGTTCGATTGTGGCTGCATTACCTCCCTTTGGGTTTTGGTCTACTGTAGCATCCACAATGGAAATCAATCAGAGAACTTAAGGTCTCACCAAAGGCTGAAATTTCTCCTTGCATCTCAAAGTCACTTGACGAGGCAGATCACGACATGCCTCACCGTCCTCCTGAAAAGCTGAACCTGACATTCCTTACACATCCCAGCACAGGCCAAACTCGGACCCGGTTACCATCTCACCTCACACATCTAGCTGCTCTCACTCGGATCTCCTCATGACAACTACCAGATTACTTTAGGGTGGCCGTGGAAATCTGACATTGTGCAAAAATTAACATTTTCGATGCAAAGCAGATAAACACGTCACGCTACTATTATTGTAATATCATAGGTGCCTTAAATTTGTCTGTCAAACATGCATCTAGAAAAGAAGTTACAATGGTCTCACAATAAAATTTCATAGAAACTAAAAATACAGTGATTAAAATATGGTGATGGAAAGTAATTATAGCAGAGATCTCAATATAGAATAATCTGATTACTTCATGTATTTGGACCACTAGGGGTAAAGAGATTAATCAAATTCAATCACTGTTAAAGGACACTGTAGGGTAACTGTCGGGAGACATTAAACAAAAGGGAAAAGGTCATTCATTGCTTATTTATTTTGTTTAGTTTCTGGAAGGTTTATTAAATAATAATCCTCATTTACTTAGCACAACCACTTGTAGGGAAGGATATTGCACATCATTACAATCTGTAGTTATATTAGCATTTTAATCAACTGTGCAAAGATTAAGTGACTCCTGGACATAAAAATGATAACATCGGGCAAGAGGGCATAACCAACGAGGGCAGTTCTGGGAATGAGGGGTCCCTATTATTTGTAAACGCTCACATTTGAGCACATGTCTGTTCTTTAAAGGGAGAGACAAAGCTGACTTGTTTTCTACTGCTGCAGCTGATTCAGAAGGTAGTCTTACAGCCATGTGACACAGTATGAACGAAAGGAACATCCTGAAGTCAGTTTGCATGCTGAAACCCTGGCAGGTCTTAGAGGAGAGAGGCCAGGTCTGATCCATCACGATTTTACATGCAACTTACGAGCGGTTTGTCTATTGCCAAAATTAAATACCCTGGGGTATTTTATCACATCAATTAAGATCCGATTTTTGGTAATAGTTGTTGTCTGACATCCAAAAATGACTAGTAAACACAAGCCTCTTATAAGGCTTTCAGGGTGCAAGGATAAAAGCAGTCTTCAATAGAGCGCCTGGTGGGTAAAAGTTTTAAAGTCTAGCAAGTGTACATAGGTGCTGCTTTTTGGACGTGCCGAGGAAACACTACGTATGCGTTGTGGGCAAGCGGCTTGCAGGCAGGAGGCCTGGTGGCGAAGCTGCAGGACAGACACTTCACTGGTGAAATGCTCAGAGTCCAGGGGTATAGGTGAAACTCATTAATGATAATGGCATATGAAACAAGATGTTATAAAGTATTAATACAGTTAGAAAGGTGTCCCAGAGGCTCAGCACCTCCCACATCCAGGCAGATTCCAAGTGGGTTTGACCATTTAACTCTTGTGCTTCATGGCGAGCTGCAGGAGGAGAAACAACAGGTCATTCACAGGGCGCTCCAGAGTCAGCAGGTCATTCACAGGCCATTCATGCCTTTCACTGGGTAACATGTCATTCTCAGATCATTCACAGGTCACAATGTAGCTGACTCGTAAAACTCAAGGCATTTAACGGATTCTACAAAAAGTATGGCAATGAGATTTATAAATAAACACAGGTGTAATTTATGGTAGAAACAAATCACTTCAAATGAACCACCACTTAACACTGTCAATTTTCAGTAATAACACTGATTCAGAGCCCTCAGTCACACCTGAAGAGTCATTTTCATGAAAGCATTTTGACTGCGCGAGGAAAGCCACATAAACACAGCATACACAGTTTCCACTAATACAGAACTGGACAACGGCACACTGAATGTCCTCTATAAAAAATCAAGTATAACAGAGGACAATGCATGTGAATCAGCCATCTAGTCTGAATTAGAGCATTATGTTGACGATGCTGACCCACGACTGCAATGTAAGGTACAGATCACACAGCGTCAACAAGCTTGCTGATGACACCAAAGTGCAGGGTCTCATCAGTGACTGACAGCTCGCAGACTGGTGCCAGAGCAACAATATGTCTTGCAACGTGGACAAAAACGAAGGAGATGATCGTGGCTTCACGTTGCCCACTCCCCACTGCAGTGTGAGGGATCTACAGTGGAGAGAGTCAGGAGCAGCAGATGTCTCAGGGTATACCTGGTGGAAGACCTCATCTGAATTCTCAACAGCTCCCCAGCCAGGAAGGCACAACAGCATCTAAACTTCCTGTGGTGACTGAGGAGGGCGCAACTCACACCCTCTATCCTCTGCATATTCTAGAAGTTACATTCACACTACATCTTCATTTAAAAACCTCGCTTTTTTTTTTTTTTTTTTAAAGGAAAACGCCACATCCAGACTGTCACCAGCTGTATTGGTGTCTGCTTTGAGAATCGCAGTCTCAGATCAGAACATGGGGGGGAGGGACACTGTTGGGACCCCCCCCCATTAAAAGCCATTTAACTCAAACACTGCACAAAGAAAGCCTCCAGCATTGTACAGGATCCCACCCACTCTTTCCATGGAATATTTGTCCTTCTGCTAGATGGGAGCAGGTATCAGAGCACTGGAGCTAGTACTGCCAGGCTCAGAAATAGCTTCTTCCCCAAAGAGGTCAGGTTACTCACTGCCCCCCATACCACCTACCTGAGCTTGAAAAGCCCACACCCCCTGCCCCACCTGCACCAGTCACTTTATTTATTCTTCATTTATCAGTGGTTACTGACTATTCTTACTGCTGTATGGCTTATTTTTTTATTATTCAGCAGGGTATATCTATGCATTATCAGTTTAAAGTACCGCCCTCCCATCTCACACTGCAGATCGAGAATTTTTTTCCCCCCCATTTCCTCCTTTTGTTACTATCTGCATGTTGCACCGTTGTCCAACGGGAACGTTACATTTTGCTACTGTTGTCTCGTATATGGATTTTATGACAATGAGGCCCAATTATACTTGAATTCTCATCAGCTTCTACAGCATCATTCTTCAACACCAGGGGGCAGAAAAACACAAAATATCCCAGAGAAATTCTAGTCCACGACCACAGACACACTCCAGCAGCGGCTACAAGCCGTTTACATAAAGAACCGTACAACATGAGGACTGGACAGGACACTGGCTTTCACTTCCGTTCACGCCCATCATGACAGTCGAATATTTTTTTTTTTTTTATACAGTTTCACCACAGTGATTAAAGTGACCGATTTCAAACAGGCCATTATCAGACCATGTAATCCCAATTCAAACAAATGCTTAATTATTACATTTTACAATTTGGAAATGCACTTTAGGCATTTCATCTGAAAAGTCTTGTAACCAAGTACAAGAACACTGTGCCGGAAGGAAGGAATATCAAATTCTTACAGAGAAAGTTACTAAATTGTTCAGAAAGATGACGATTCACATTGTGTCATCAACATGGAGTTATGAAAATATGACTTGATGTCAATCACTAGTCAGCTCAAGCTACAAAAGATTAATATTAGCAATCATGTCATTTATAACATGATAATGTAAGATGCAGGCACACCACTTAGGAAAAGGAGCTTCTATTACGGTGTTTAAAATTACTGCTAGAAATGAGAGTAATTAAGCATCCAGTCCAATTAGTGGTATAATGGCTCATACATGGATAGGCTATCAGAAGCCACACACCCCAGTGAACAAGAAAGCTCCGCCTCCCTTCATTAATTCCTAATTTTCAGCCCGCAGGGAATTCATGTGTGAGAAGCCAGCGGAGACTCGATTAGGCTGGTGTCATCGTGATTTAGTATTCATTTATTCATACCATAATCGGACGTGGCCCGGCACGGAAAGCTTCTGGCAGGACTTTACCCTGTGTACGTCCACATCCAAATTCAGCTCCCCAAAGGCATGAACACACCGAGCATACTTCACCACAGTGTGTTAACCCCCTCCCCAACCTCCCAACACTTTTTATTATTATTTTAACAGTGGGATGACAGAAATGAAATTATACTAATGAAGAAAAGCAAATAGACTTGTGGAGGCTGAGTGCACTCAGAGATCGTGTCAGGAACAAACGGTTTGAGCACACAGGACAGAGAGGGAGTGTGGTGATGGGCCTCCTGATGCCTGAAGGGTATGGCCACAGGTGGGCACTGTGCCGCCCCCCCCGCCATGAACAGGCCAGGTATGGCACCTGCTAAATGAATAATGCAGCACCATCACGCAGCTCCTACACAAGCTACACCTGCAGGGCTAGGCGCCCTGTGCCCTCACACAAAGGGATGCGTGTCCGGGGCTTGGAACCACGGTTACCGTGTGTGTGCGTGTCAACGCATCCACGAGCCAAATGAGGAACAGAGGGAACACTGTTTGGCGCCAAGTTACAGGCACGTGAGACAGTGGGGAGGTGCCGAGTGTCTGTGGGTGACTCTCTGCTCTAATGACCACATCCTGCCTTCCTCGGAGCATCCCCATTTCATCTGAACCTGTAATTATCATTACTCGTAACAGGCTGATTATTTCCAAGGCCACAGAAGCTGCTGTAAATGGAATCTACCGCTGGCCGACGTGGCGCTGCAGCCCCAGAGTGGTCCTGAACCGATAGGGCAGCAGAGTCACGCTGCGGCCCCGCCCCATGGTGAGTCGGCACTGGTCCTCACCTTGTGAGCCGTATCAGCGAACTGCTGGGCACTATTCATGAGCTCTCCGGTCTTCTCCTCAGCTCGGCTCAGGCGTTCGCCACGCTCATTCAGTGCCTGGCTGGCCTTCTGCACTGCGCTGCTCACGCTGTCGGCAGCCGAGTGAAGGATGCTGTTACCTAGATGGAACACAAGGGTGGCACCAGTGAGCAGCCAGAGGCCATGTTTTGCTCACAATCTGAACCTACAGTTTTGATGGTCCACCCTTTCCAAGTGGGGAGGGGGACTCAGTCTTTATGCATTATAATCATTTTATACAACGGAATACCAAAATTATATGCTTTAAATGCCTAACATCTGAACTAAATATGCAGAAATATTAAAAATATATAGAAAGAACAAAACATCTGAACAATTTGAAGTGTATAGGTAAGTACAACATGGTTTTTAAGGCATGGTCACTTATTAAAACAAGACAGCTGATTAAAGAAAAAGGCAGTACGCTTAAAGCCCCTGGATGCGTGAACCTAGCCGGGGCCATATGTCCTCCACTGTCAGGCCCGGGCGACGCAGCAGAAACCCATTTCCTCTCAGTACAAGGGACAATTTCTTAGATATACACAAGAGCATCGCTTTAACCCAGATGAAATCAAGAAGAGAAGAATGAAAGAGGAAGGTAAACAGTTCACAAACACAAAAAAAAAAAAAAAAAAAAAAAAACACACACAAGGGAGTCAGACACCTGAATTCTGCAAGTTTCTACCAAATGCTAAATGTGTGCTTTAGGCAGCCTTTATACCACGTTTAAGGTGGTATGAAGGGTTAGGGTGGTCCAAAATCATAAGACCACCCATTCGATTTGAGAGATGTACCGTTTATTAGAGAATTCGTGGACAGAATTTTACCTGCCTAGTGCTAAATTTAAGGGTCCCTCAAAACTGCTTCTCTGCACCAATGCAACTGAAGTGAACGATGTTTGACCAGCCACCTTCAGAAGGGACCTCTTTTGTGACCTCATAAAACAAGCGTTAAATTCTCTTGCAAGGGCAACCCCACATTCAGCAGTGTCATTAATGACTTTTGCGTGTTTGGCAGCATCCTTGAACTCTCGATATGTCACATTCTCACATGTCAAGTGCGCTTTTGTGAGAAAGGAGAAAGGTCAATGACCTCTGTTGGCCATTCGGAAGGATGCCAGAAAGAGACCAAAAAAAAAAAAAAAAAAAAGACACATTAAACACTACCAACCAAGTTTCGGGCAGTTTACCGAATGCCGTTAACAACCAATGAGCTGCATCAGAAATCAGGGAATTTCAGACCTGATGCAAGCCCACACTTTGGGGCACCTGTAAATATTACCTGAATCAAAGTGAAATTTTGCACAGAGGTCCACAATGCAAAGTGGAAATAAAACACAAATGTGTCATTTTTTCCTTACCCTATTGTAGATGGACCACCCTATTCAGTAGACATATGTATACATGTAACGCACACATCGATGACAGGCAGCCCAGCGTCCCATCCCCGCTACCCCGCGGCACGCTTAACCGCGGCCTTTGTGTTGCCGCGAAGAGGGCGTGGTGCAGGAACAAAAGCCCCATTCCAGCTGCGGGCAGCGGAGACGGGACCCAACTCTTCACTGGGTAAGGCGTTGGACCAGCGTATCATGGAAAAAACAACAAACAAAAGGCCAAGATGAATTTGTGGGCTCCCAGAGAAACAAAGGCTGCTTCTCATAGTGCCTAGGGGTATGATCCGCCCTCCAGCTGGGGAGTGACAGAGAGTCTAAGGATTTCTTGACATTCAAACCGGAAACCTGGAAATGACATTTCAGAAGATGCATCTTTATTAATTTACTTCCCGTGTTACTGTAAAGAATCATGTGAACACACGACCACACAGTGCTAACTTCCCCTGAGTTCTTGGATTTGCTTCAGTTAGAAAGAGACTTGGAAGGTAGTGGGGAATTCCCTGTACCCCGGCACCCCATGTTCACCCATCGTCCATTCTGCTTCCGTCTCCAAACAGCCATTCTCCAGAAAGAACTCATTCCACCAATCAAGTTTGATTCTGGATACTGGAACGCTAAACGTGATTTAATGACTGCAGTCAACAGAGCTTCAGCAGGGCAGATGACAGTGTGCGTGTAAACTTAACCAGGAGACGGGAGTGTCATCGTGTAAAACCTGTGAAGCAGACAGTGAGCGTAGTGTACTATCCGGGAGAGCTAGCATGCTTGAGTATCTCTGGAGGTAAGAGATCAGTGCTGCACAGCCCCGTCACGCACATCCATCTCTCATTTTGGGAGGGTGCTGTGTTCCTTGTCCCTACCCAAGAACGCATTAAAAAATTATAGCAAAACCACACGGCCGAGGCTCAACAAATGGCATGCCAGAGAGACATCGGCTGAAATGGACAAAGACCTCACCAAATTGAAGCCCCCACAAAGGCCGCGCCTCACGCCCCCCCTTCCCACAGAACAGAGGCACCGAGAGGGGGGTGCAAGTGCTACGGCGATGCAAGCAGCTTAAACCAACAGAGAGGTTCAGGAGGCTAGGGGCAGCTTAAAGCACAAGCAATTACCATAATAATTATGCATTCAGATAAAACTGAAGCCCTTTCATAAAAGGTCTTAAGGTACAGGAATAAAAGAAAGGGGGAAAGCCCATTATGTCTCTGCCTGGCTTTCAAAATGCCTTATTAATAAATACACTCCCAAGTTTGGCTAAGGACAACTGCCTTTGTATTTCACGCTCTAAAGGAAACTGTACACCCTCTCCAGTAATAGTATTCATTTAACTTTCAATATCCACCCTCATTAAATGCCCTCACAACAACAAAGGATGATGGCCTTCAATTTTAAAACTATGCAATTAGCTCATTTTTCCCTCTTTACCCATACAAATATGTACATTAAGACTCGTCTGGTCATTTTGGCTGTGCTGAACTTGGTCCCTAGAGGGTGGGCTGCCTGTGAGGGGCTCCTCACCAAAGTGAGCTAGGCACGACGGAGGACTGTAGACGCCTGCAAGGCTCCCCTCTTTGTGGGTGGATGGTACAATCCTTCTGGTCCACCCTCCATGAGGCTAAGCCTAGGGGCCTGAGAGAACAGCAAGATGAGGGGAGCCTGGCTCAAATGTCACACTGCACAAATAATATGCTGTCTGGAAGCATCCTTTGGAATTGTGACCTTTTCCAAAGAACAATACTTTTTCCGAGTGAAACACAGGAATCAACATTCTGATAAAGGCTCAAACACCCTCAGTAACCAATGCTGCGTTTTTCATGTAAATGTACTGTAGATTTTCTTGTGTGTTCCAAGAAGACCTTTGTTCTCATGTTTACATGGCATTTTGTAGGTCTGTGTGGGGTCTTCCGGCCTCGTACTTTACTGCAAACTGAAGATTGACAAGTCTTAAGGGTGATTATGACATTTAACCAGCAAGGCTCTTTCATCTTACCACGTGACTGTATTATCCGCCTAAAGTGGCCATGAAAGATACAGTATCTTTACACCCAGCAGCATCAGTAGAATGTCCCAGAAAAGAAATCGGTCCTGCACTAGCTTGGAATCAACTGGCACACTAACCGCTAGCCAAATCTGATGGGAAAAGAAAGATCAACATGCTCTACAACACACATGCATTTCATTGTGGAGCAGATCTTCTGCTCCTTTCACGAACACTGGGGAACGGCACGTGTTCTGACCAGAGAAGTCAGGACACTTCATTTACTCATCAGTAATGTAACTAGTGCTGCCTGTCAGGCACTGTTAAAGCGAACGGACTTGGCTAACGAACCATGTCCTTAAACAGCTTCCATTTAGTCACCGCAGCAGATTAAGACAACTGCTTTAACAGAGCCACAGTACAAGCCAAATCTGAGGTGATCATCCAATCGGAATCCTGTTCTGGTGTTCAATGAAAGCCCTGTAATGAGCAAACGTGACAATTTATTTGGCACGGTGAACTTGTAGGATACATCAAGGCATTAAACCATACAGAGCACCAACGCTACATATATTAACACAGCTATGAGCTGTCTGAACCAAACCAAGGCAGCCATGATGTGTCTAGGAAGTGAGCAAGAGAAGTTTCAATGAGGTTGACTTGTTACAAATCATCCCCAAGTCAGAGATAAAAATTCCAGGAGAATGACTGAATCCTCATTTTATTATAGCAAATAATTAACACTCCCAGTTATAACATCACTATTTACGATGCCTGGTGTACTCCTTTTTGATGAGAAATCAGTAAAACATGCATTCGAGGTTAAAGCTATTGCATTGACAGGTGATGTTAAAATATTAATTTAAAACTTCAAATCCCAATGGCTACAAAGTCAATGACTGATTTGGCAATGCATACTCCAGCATCTTGTAAATGCCAGATGTCTACTTGACGCAAGTTTAGCAGCTGTGTTGAAGCAAAATAAAACCAAGACAGTTATCTCGTATTCATGAAGCGTTTTTATGATGCAAATCCTCGCTACGTAGACTTTCGCTCCATCGTTACCCATCAGCCGCGGTGACATGGGAAAGGCAGGGGCAAAAACAGTGTACAGCAGTTTGTAACGGTGACTCAATTCCTGTAATGGAAAGCCATTTATCATTGGGTGCGGAATTTGCAGTTCAGCAACATCACGAGTGGCAGCACAGTCTGAGGGCCTCCATTACTCATTAGCGGAACATTTCGGACGCAAACGTTTCTGGCCTTCAGAAAGACCTGGAAGGCTTCTGGTGCTTACCTTTATTTGCATGCTGACTCTGGTTCGATACCTTCGTGTTCCTCATTCCGTACAAAAACATCTTGCAACGGATAACAACTGAATTTAGCGAGCATGCTTCTGTGGCAAAGAACAACAAAAACAAGAGCTCGATTACAGTTGGGCTACTGGAGTGTTTATGCGGATGACGTTACACGCAAGCGAGATCACACAAGCGTCAAGCAGGTGCCATGTTAACACGGGGGTCACACATGGGTTTAACATTTCAGGATTCAGAATGGCAGTATTTTTAAAAAGCCAGGCTTTTGGACCAAAACAAAGTCAGGATGATATATATATATATTATGCTTTTGGATGCAGTTAGTAGATGCGATTTCTGAACTATAAGGTGAAATGAGAAGCAAAATATGAGAAGTACAGGAATGAGTAGGGCAGACGAGCCAGTGTAAATACACTGCACAGGTTTTTGGAGAGACCTTTTCAAAATCACAACAGGTGATCACCATGGCGACAAAAAAAAAAATCCCATGTGCATATTTTCCCCACACAAATGGCTCAAAATGATAAAAGGTGCCCAGAAGACTGTAAGCTGGCAACCAGACCTCATCGCTGTACGTCCAAGTCACAAAAGCAAGAACATGGGCTGACGTCCCTTTGTTTGCATGGCGCTGATTGCAGGCTACCTTCACTAACAGTCAGTCTAGTTTATAGCAGGACAAATACATACAGTAAGGTCCACAGATACGGCTACGCAATGCACCAGATCATCAAAGAACATCCACTAAACGATAACAAAACCAAAAGTCAGACATCACCAGAACTAAAGTCACTTAACAGAATGGTGTTATTTACTGACTCCTCATAAAATCACAATAAAGAACAATGATTGTGTTTTTTCCACCAACAGGGAACGGGTTCTTGAACCGGTTCCATTCAGGATTCATTGAACCTCGGTGCCAGCTAGCGAACC
>JAACJT020001433.1:0-15098 GCA_009936485.2 Gymnarchus niloticus | reverse complement strand
GAAAGCAGAAGAAATTCTTGTTAATTTTGGTTGCATTACTGTTTATTAGTATACAGTTTAATGGTCAATTATGTTTTCTTTCCCCAAGCCAATGTACACTTTCTGCCCAGATAAATGGCCTCAAATGGCTTCTTTGCCTGCCTAGACTTTTGCACAATACTGTATCTTTAGTCTCTCACAACAACAGGTAGCAGCAATGAGGTAAAATGACTGGTTAACCTCCTAGTCTCTCCACACTTTTCAGCTCGTCATGAGGTAATTTTCTGTAATCAACAGCCTGAAATAGAATTCTTAATTGCCTTGACTGACTGCCCCAGAGGGAATTTACTCACCTAGTAATTAATGGTAATTAAGAGTATTTTTCATTATAGAGAATAGAAACAGATTTCCTGGATCTAGTTTGGCCTGCTAACAAGTCTGAGTCTCTTTGAGATGATTTTCAAAAGGATTCAGGTTTGTTAAAATGATGTCAAATTGGAAAAAGGAAACAGTGTGTACCACTCTTGAAAGTAAAGGTTTGGACCTCAGTGTTGGTTTATTTGAAATGATTGCTGGTCTTAATTATTGCTGTGAAACGAGTTGCTCAGGGTCATGTAAAAGACTTAAAGCTCTTCTGGCATGCCTGCCATAACACAGCTACAATTCACACCCTACTGCACCTCAGAAAAGCAGTTTGTCTGATCCTCATAACACCTCGATCATGATGTTTAGCCAAATGCTGGGTGCCGATGGCTTCAGCTCCAGCTTCCTAAGTAGGTTTGGTTTGTTAATGAGAAAAGAATCATTTGTGTAACATTGGTGGCCTGTACTTGGAGAAGACCACACGCAGCTGTTTTATGTCATGCTGTCTCACAGTGTATTTATAGTGTCTTTATGGGACTCCTGTTTCTGTGAGCAACATTGTCACCAGATGGCTGTTCCCTTTGATGCTATTTCCTCTAATGTGTACAGTTGGAGGCAGCTGATTCAGCTCTCCAAATAGGCTTGCTAATACCTTATTGAAATGACCAGTCGGCAAGCTATTGTTTCCTGACTTTCAATTATAAATCAGTCCATATGTTGTTACTAATTTTTGCCTGTCAAACAGAGAATGAGTATGGCAAAGAGGGCTATTGTCTTAATTGGGTTTTGCATCACAGTCATGTCACGTCAAACTGCCCCAACAGCAGAAAGCAGAAGCCACAGTATGGCAAAGCTGTCAGAACCATGTTCAAATCATATTTGGCTCTCGTCCTGAGATAATATAATTGCTGACCTGAGACGTTTTGAGGAATTGTACCAATTATAAAGTGCTCTCTGAGGCGAGCAAAAATCTCTTAGAGGCATATTTAATCTAGTTTCATGAATCCTGTATTTAAAAAAAAAAACTTTACTGGGAAGAAAACCAAAATTTCAGGGAGAATAGTTTTACAAAGAGCCTTCATGTATTTCAGATTGTTCCACAGTGCTCAAAAATGTTTTACCCAGCTCTAAGTATTTTTTCAGGAGTTGACACACAGAACATTTATTACACACACATCTTCACACTGAAGAAACATCAGCTGAGGGTCGATGTTAGTGTCGCCTTATTGTAACTTGCTAAAAATAATTTCTTAAAGGTTATGATATGAACCATTTTTCATCTATGTTTAAATTCAGGCACTCTATTGCTTTTGCTTGATTAGCGATCTGCCAATTAAACCCTCCCATTAGGAAGTACAGGCACATGTGCTAAGGACCTCGGAGGTGCTAAAATGCAGCCGGGCGAGAAATGGGCATCTTGCACAAGGCCTGATGAGCACCATCCTAATAGAGCTGGAGTCACTGGGTGTGTGGCGTAAAGCCAGTCTGCCTAACAGGGGCATTGCAGAAAAGGCAAATTGGAGAAAATAGGGGAAAAAATACAAACGTAGTTCCAGTATAGACATGGTTTTTGTTTTCAATAACTCTGCCTCCATTTTTAGTTCACTTGCCCTAAGAGTGGAGGCACTATCTAAATGATGTGTTTTTTTCCAGTGATTGTACTGTGGTCTTCACGGGGCTATTTGTATGTGTGCCAACTTCTGGCTCTGCTCCCTTTTCTCTGAGAGGGCCATTGTGTGTTCTGATTTGGTTCTTGTGCCCGAAATATTTTCCCCGTGAAACAAGAGTTTGGCGAGATTGTTCAGATTTGTTAGCTGAGCTGTAGATGTACGCTGTCAATTTAGGCATGACTGTGCAAATCCTTTTCACGTATTTTGTATTTTATGCATTATCTAGTATATGCATTTAAGAACCACTTGAGTCCATATTGTGAAAGGAGGGGCCTGGTTTTAATTGTTCTTTTTTTTATTAGATTAATTTCAAATTTCTCAAATTTAGTATGACATCCTAGAATTGGGATGGATTAAATATGCAAACAGTAAATGGTCGCTGTAAGGGTCAGTATTAAAAGTTTTAACTATAAATAAATTGAATATGGTCAGCATGTTTTATTATGACAGCAGCAGTATAAACAAAAACAAATCTGATGATACTAAGTTAAAAGCTAAAAATGTTCGGTTTTGTTCTCCCTTGTATATAGCTGGTTAGCAAGGATTCTGTCTTTTGCTACCTTGACAACAAAGAAATGCGAGAAGAGCTTCTTTACGCACAGCGTATGCCAAATCGAAAGACACTCTTCACATACAAGCTGTCTCAGATGATGATCCTCTGTGTACTTCTGATAATAAATTAACTGTTAACCTCAAGTATATTTGCGGCAAAATGATATTTGGTTTGCTTCAGCTTACAGAGTATATATTTCCTCAATGAAATCCAGAATATAAGCATAATCCTGGGGCTTTAAGGGTTTGGCCCAGTACAAACTCACCATGAATTGTAAGAATATTTAGACATGTTTTTCAAGACAAACGCCGACTACTAATAATGACACTGAAAGAGGAATTGGGTCAGAGGTCATCCTGCCTGAAAGTCATGTATAATTGGAGCCAGCGTGTGTCTCAGGTCAGAGTTTGGCTGTGTGGAGGAGGATGGTTCGACCATCCAAGCTTCTAGCATATTCCCTTGGCATACACCAGTATGCTACGTGGTGGGCTCTCGGCATTGTTGAGCCAAAGGAAGTAGAACTCTGTTTATGAGTGAGATAACAAGGTAGCTAATGGTAGACTTTACACAGATTTACTTCTTATGGTCTCAGAACAACTCACTTTTGATCTTGATATACTGATTGACAGCTGAGCTATGTGTTTGATGGGTGTTCATTATTCATTATTTTTACCCCGTTTTAACGTACTGTTGTTCACCGCTGAGCACACTTAAATCCAAACCTATGTTAAAGAAACCCATTTGCCCATTTTAATGAGCCCTTGATGGCCAGTGTATTCTAGATCTGGGCTCTGAACAAGCTCGATCTCTCTAAAACTTTGCATACCCAAGTACTTTCCTGTTTTACTCTATTTCAAGGTTAAAGATTCTGTGAAATTATCGCTTAAATGGTGATCAGATCTGCAGATCCTTAATTTAAGGTGTGGAATGTAAATACTTCTTTTTGTGTTGTTTTGCTTCTTTCTTCAACTTAGGTCTGAGGGAACAACCTTCAGGAACGTAGCCAAAGGTAAGCATGCACTGGGGTCTATACACCATGAAGCAGTTTACAGATGTCACTGGCACTGTAAACATGGAAGCACCTGTCTGATGACAGCTTGATACCACGTGGAGAATCGTCTTGTCAGTTACAGGCTAGTCCTTGGAAGTTTGCCCCCTTAAAGTGAACCTCTGAATTTCAAGTGGTTTTAGAAAGGTTATAGTCTAGATTTCTTTTTTTTTCCCACGTATTATAATGAGCAGGCCTACATTTGCATCTGTCAAAAAAAAAAAAAATAAAAAAAATTCTAGATCATTTTCCCCGCTGACATTTGAGAGATGAGTTTGATGGTATTTAAGTCTAGGAGCAGCAGTGCCGTTGTTAACATTCACACTGCTCCCATTAGCATTCTGGGCCAATACTGCCAGGTTTCTGGAGTGAACTAAGCTGGAAAACAGCTTTCAGAGTGGCCTGGCTCTACACAATTACTTTCTCAGTTAATTGTTGTTCCTTCATATTCCAGTTGATAAAAGACTCTTGAGTATTTTTCAAACCGAGAATGTGTAAGTGTTTGAGAGATTTGAATTGTCTAGAGAGATGTAACCATTAATTATTCTACAAATGTCCTGTTTACATGTTTTGTGATTTTTTTTTTTTTTTGTGGCAAAAACTACTTAGCAAATTACGTAACGGATATGTGCATTTACAGGAAATGCACCCATGTTAAGCATAGATTGCCTGCAATATTTTTTAGGGATTTTTTTTTTTTTTTTAATGTAGTGACTTTTAAAAGTGTTCAGTTTCATCACGCATATATGATTCAACTGAAAATGCTGACCTGAGACGTTTTGAGGAATGAAACAATGTTGTAGAGAGAATAAATATTTAGTTTCAGAGACATAATATGGCTTAATTGACCTGCACTCATTTAAAAATGTGAAATGTATTGATATGCAGTAGAAATGTGTGGAATGGATAATGACTTTTTCCCCTTTCAGTGTCAGCTGAAGTGCTTATGGAATGTGTAACAAAGAAAGACTATCAGAAGGTAAGTAGCATAATGAATACCATTCCTAATCCACCTCCACCACAGTATGTGTACATGTTAACATGTAATAAAAATTCTTTCTTCCATCTGTTATTGAATTTTTATTTGAGATTTGACATATGAAGAAGAATCGCCTTCTTAAACGTTTCATGTTTGGGTGCGTTAGCCTATATTTCTGTATCTGACTGACTGTGAGATGTCCTGAGCAGTCAGTGCAGGTGCTTTGGTAATGGTGGGCATCACTTTTTCCAGCTGAAGGAGCTCCATGAGCAGGGGGCAGATTTGACAGTACAGGACTCCTCTGGTCGCACTTTGATCCACTGTGCTGTGGATGTGGGGGCCAAGGAGATGGTCAAGTACATCATCGCCCATGGTAATTTGGAAATGCTGACATGTCATAGTACTTACCATCGTTTCCATGTGTCGTTTCCATAGAGGAAAAAGAAATCATTTTGTAAATGAAAATTCTAACTTTTTGTTACAAATTGTGTACAAAATCAGTTTTGTTTCAACCTCATTTTCGTACATTTATTTTTATAGTCATCTGTAAATCTGCTTTCTAAAGTTTATAGAGCAATTCCCCTTCAAAATAAAGGCATATATATTTTTTTTCCTAGTCTGAAAATTAGTGGCAATTGTATGTACACCTGCTTGTGTGTGACAATTTAAGCACCAAGGCAGCATTCTGGTATTTGGCTTAAATGGAGCCCTAAATTGCAGTCTAGATTATTATGAAATGTTCTTTGAGAATTGTAAGACATTCCTGCAAGGAAACGTTACTGAAATATCCCCTTCTTCAACGACTGACATCCTGTAAAAAGACTGAATTTTAGTGAACAGCAGCTTGTCAGTCTGTCCTGTATTGTCATTGGCTACCTGTTTCATAATCTTGCCGATTGTGAAACTGCGTGTTTGCCTTACTTACTTATTCACTCACTTGATATGTGGTGCTAGAGCCCACCAAATCTTGAAGTACCCAATCATCTAAGACTGTATTTTACATTTTATTCACATAGCAGATGGCCTCATCAGGTCTCTGACTGGAGTGGCAGAAATTCTGACATTGAGGATAGGTAAAAGAACTGAGGAAAGCAGAAACATTTGAGTAAATGAGGGAAGCCAGATAATCAATCAGCCAATATTATTTAGTGATGAATGTTTATATGGGGGGGACCCAGTGGCTCAGTGGTTAGCACTGTTACCTCAACCTCCATGGTTGATGGCTCAAATCCCATCCCCAGCTCCACACTCATGAAGCTTTCATGTCCATACTTTGTGGGTTTTCTCCAGGTTCCCCGCTTTCCTCCTACAGTCCAAGGACATGCATTGTATGCTAATTGGCATGGCTAAATTTTCTATGTGTGGTACAGGTGTGCCTGCACCCAGTGATGGGCTGGCCCCCCCCCCCCCCCCCAGGTGTCCCCCACCTGGGATAGGTTCCAGGCAGCCCCTACAAACCTACATAGGTTGAAGCTGATAATGAAATGGAACATAAATGTTTACTTGTGAGCTGTTCAAAATCACTTCAATTTTGTCAATCTAGTACAGTAATTTCCTTTTAGTTCAGGTTGTAGGGATATTGCTAAAAAGTAATGTATAGTGGAGCCTCAATATGATTGATTTTTTTTTTTATTATGGCTGGTAATAATAGTAGGGTAGTCATTATAGTTGGGTGATCCATTGTTTCTGGAGTTAGGGCCCTGGGTTGGGGTGAGGGGTACACTATGATGTCAGCCAGGGTAGGGAGATGGACCTGGCAGACACACTTTTTCTCTGGATGATGTCATGCATCTGATGTCAGATACTGTCTGGGCTAAGGAGTGTGTGGCAAGCTGAAGAAGGGGAAAAACAAGTGATTAAATATTTATATTAATAGTTTGACAGATGGCATAGTGTCTCAGGTGCTGACACCTCCAGGGTTGTGGGTTTGAATCTTGTTCCAGCAAACAGGAATGGTCACCTGCGATGTTCATTAGCATAGCCGTGGTAGTCGCCATCATTTTTTCTAACTAACATTCCCAAGAGGAGTATCATGTGACGCCATTAGAGACTCTGGAACTTCTTAATTACCGCTGAGTGTTTGGAAAAGATGACATTTCCTCTCACAACCTGATTGTATTTTGAAATATGGACACTTAACCAGGAACATTCTTATCCACTGAGACCAAGTGTTTTACACTGTCCAAAATACTACTGAAGGACACAAACCATTCAGTACTCTTAAAAGTAGTGATGGGTCAAATGAGGCTTCATAACCCATGGTAAGTGGGAGTATCTGGAACTAACCAATCAATGCTGGTGATAGATAGTACAGGATCCTCCCACCCACCACAGCTTTTGAAGTCTCATTTGTCCCATCACTGTTAAAAAGAGCTTTCTCCAGAAAAAGAACACTAATGCAGTGCCTTCATTAAATTGCTATAAGTGAAAGTGACTTAACATTAGGTTAATTTCTATTAATTACAAACATTTATTTCAGTTGCCTGGTTCTGTGTTACATTATTGACTGCTAATTGTATTTTGAAAATTGTGTACATCGCAGGATGTTATTTTTCATTATTCTGTAAGAAAGACAGGGAAAAGTACCAATAACCATGTAACTTTCTTTCTTTTGATATAATTAGTGCCAACCGAAGTCCTGGACGTAGCAGAAAAGGAGAGGTATGTATCATTCCTACTACTCCTAAAGGATTACCACTGCCTTACAAACTCTCGAGTGGCCTGTGTAGGATGGGAGAGGGGTCACAGCTGCATCGCTCGGTACTCGTGTCTGGTCTGAATTGCATGGCAGTAGTGGACCTGGAACAGTCGTGTGGTCTCTGTGGATTACAGTGGGGAGACGGCCTTGCACCGGGCAGCCTCACAATGCCAGAGAACCATCTCCTATTACTTGGTGGAGGCTGGGGCGTCCCTCATGAAGACAGACATGCAGGTGAGACATTTTCCTTACTCCACTTATGACCCCCCAGATGTATGACCTGCTTCTTTTCCTTAAGCAAAAACTGTGAACATCTGAGAACTTCTTTCTTCCTACAAATAAGTAAATTACACGTTACAGTGGTCATTTTGGTTGCCATATGACAGAACATTGAAGTGACGTAAGTGTAGAATACACTACACAGGAAACACACTTCAATTCCACTGAAAGCCTCAGTCTGAGCCACTTCATAAGCTTCTGAGGAGGAATCATGGGTTACTAAAAGTTTTCCTTTTGTTTTTATGTATTTTATTCCTTCTGCTTGTGATTCGTCTTTTCTGCTTTTTCCTGGCTGGACATATCTGTCTCTCATCTTCTCCCTAAATCTTTGTGCCTTACAGTGTCTGCAAGCACAGATAATGGTAAACGTGTGCACTGAATGTGGTCTTGCAGGAACATGGGCTTATTTAAAAGAAATAATATTCTATGTCACACAAGAGACCAAGTAGCAACAATACTGACCATAATCCTCAGTGACTAGTGTCATGAATTTGACCAAGTACACTTGTCTTTGACAAGATATTTATGAATCACTGGGATTCTACTCTTTTCCTCATCTTACACTTACTCAGATATTTCAGCTATGTATTGTATTAACCATATGCAATGTCACTCTTTAGGGTGACACGCCAAAAAACTGCGCCGAGAAGGCAAATGACCTGGATTTGGCAGACTACCTAGGGAACCAACAGCACTACCAGATGATCCAGAGGGAGGACCAAGAGACAACTGTGTGATGTCCATGTCTCCTTGTGCCAAACAGTCTCCCAAAAAAGAAAAAAAAAAACTGATAGCATTGAAATAGGGAACAATGACTTCTGGAAGACCAAAGGGGTATTTCTGTATCATTGTTAGACTCCCAAAATAGCATATTGTGTCTGTGATTTCTATCTGAATGCATGAACAAGACCTCTTCGGTCCTGACTGTGTTTTGAAGGCAGTGCGTGGAGACTGAAATTAGTCACAAAGCTGGTTTGGGAGGGACTCAGGTCTTAAACTACATAGCTCACCTCACTCCAAAATAAACCTTCTGTAAAATACATTGAAAAATGGTTTTCTGTGATAATATGTAAAATCCCTACAGTCTGACAAGGAATTAAGTTTGTCATTAAACATGGATGAGTCATTGGTGTGACTGAATGTTTGAAACAGGGATTACTCGGACATTTCACAGCTTATGTGTTTTTGTTGTAATTATACTTTTTTTTTTATTAGCTAACCTGTTTATTCAAGCTAGTTTGCGGTTTAAGTCCTCAGGTAAAAGGGATATTTTACACAACATTTTTCTGCAACTGTACAATATTTTAAAAAAATTAAACGGATACTCTACAGTGAAAATGGATTTGTGCTACTCAGTGGCAGTGAAACATGCTACGATCTTCTTGTCCTGCCTGAACATGTTACATGCTGCTGCACTGCCCATCCGTGCCTTTCGTAGGATGCTGACATCTTTTGCTTTTTTGGCTCATTGTTTTTAAATTTCTGCTGCTTTTACTAAGGGCATGGCATGGCATATCTCATTATACCACTTGGCTCCAAGAAACTGTGAATATTTTTTTTCTGGGTGAAGATAACTAATGCAACTGTGCTCATAATTGGCAAGTTCATCCTCAGTGTAGATTAAAAGAGCTGCCGCATATGGGAATGTAATGTTTGTATTTTTTTTTTGCAGCCATTGAAAATGGATTGCTGCAGGATATTTGATTTTCAATTTGGTCATTTCCTGAGAATTTCAAAGGAAGTACGTAGAACATCTTTGCTTTTGTGCTGTTAGAGGGATGAGGTCACCGAGAGCCTAAAAATAACTGAAGGCACAAGTCATAAACTGAACATGACATTTTCAGTGTTGCCAGGACTTACACATTCACTCTGACACATTATTTAAGCACCGGTTTTACAGCTTAATGCAAAACTGTAGAGATCACAGCACAGGGCTCTGAAATATAAATTTTTTTAATAAAAATGCTGTCTTATTCACCAAACCCTTATAAAAGAACTTTCTGACGTTCAATTATGATGACACAACTGAAATGAATGAAGTTTACAGTTAAGGAGAGCTGTTGTACATGGGGCCTTCTGCCATTGACATCAACAGAGATGTGTTGAGGATATGTTATCTTAAACACACTGCTAACAAGTGTCTCAGAGAAGAATGATTTACCTGTTGCTTTTTATAATTATTCCTCGTCAGGTCAGTGGTTTACAGTAAATTAAAATAAAATAAGGGTTATAAGATGTCCAGGAGGACATATAGGCTGAAATTATAAAGATTTTGATAGTTGCTAGATCCTGCCGTTAACATTCTGAGCCATTCAATAATGTTTTATTCCTATAAATGTATCTGATGTTTGAAATTTCTTGTGTTACGGTTATTTGGTTGACTAGGGTGGCACAGTGTCTAGTACTATTGTCTCAGACCTCCTGTATGTGTGTGGGTGTTTGCATCCTGTGAAATGCTGGATCATTGCAGCTCTTTACTGGTAGACAATAGATTTTCCAAAATGCCCATTAATTTGGACATTTCATTAAAAATGGTCTGATTATAATCATGGCATTGAAAATTCATGTACTGGTTATTAACATATCACGCAGTCTAATCATTTTACCATATATAAGAAGGAACTATGCTTTTTTTCTATAGGTTCTTTTTCATTTGTTAATTTTAGGAACATTATAATACAGTGGACACTAACAATATTTGTTAAAGGCAGTATACTTTTGTTTTTCTACATAACTGTATTTTGAAACTCAACTAGAAGCTAAGGTGTTTGAGACTGCCCTATCTGAGAAACAATTTTATTATGTCAGATATTGAGTTTCTCACAGTGCACATGCAGTTTGTGTAACATGGAATAGCAGGATTTAGAAAATGGAAGAGTCTAAAAAAAGTTTCTTTTCAGAATTTCTTCCTTTTGCATTATTGAATTCAGATGAGTAGGAAGCAAATGGATTTCTGGAATTTATAAAGAACCACATATAGTCCGTAGGACTAGACACCTCAACTTTCAACATCTTAACAGAGCTCAAGTAAGGAAAAATTAATGTATGTATCCACATAGGTAAACTACAGAAAATATTCATTTAAGGTTAAATTTAAAAAAAAAAACAAAAACCCTCTAACCTGTTACCCTGTTCAGGGTCACAGGAGGACCTGGTGCGCCTATACCAGGCAGCATAGGGCACAAGGCTGGGGTACACCCTGGACGGGATACCAGTCCATCACGGGGCACAAGGCTGGGGTCCACCCTGGACGGGATGCCAGTCCATCACAGGGCACAAGGCTGGAGTACACCCTGGACGGGATGCCAGTCCATCACCGGGCACAAGGCTGTGGTACACCCTGGACGGGATGCCAGTCCATCACAGGGCACAAGGCTGGGGTACACCCTGGATGGGATACTAGTCCATCACAGGGTGTACACCCAGGATGGGAAGCCAGTTCATCACAGGGCACAAGGCTGTGGCACACGTTGAGCTGCTTGACTGCAAAGCAAATCAAACTAGTGTGGGTATGGGACATTATATGCAGAGATCAGTCCCCAAGGAAATAGCCCTCAGTGTTTTAAATGATGAATCATGGCATTTACAGTAAAACACTAAATTTCTGAGCAACGCATACATTCCATAACTCAGCAGTTCAAAGTTACATACATTGAATTCTTTTCATCAATATATAAAATGCATTGTCTTGTAGTAAGAATTATTAAAAGTAGGCCAAATCCAAAAAAAACTGCAATCCCCACCTTTCACTGCTCATGCACTGATTTGACAAAAAAGATACCTTTAAATTTTTGCAACATAACACTTTAAATACCGACTTACTGTATTGCTAACTGACATTTATAACATTTATAGGCTTCAAAGCAAACATCTGCAATATTTATTGTAGAGCTTCACTGATGTAACATCCAACTCCAGCCCCAGGATCCCTCCCACAACTTCCTGCTCACCAGCCCAGAATCTCCAGAACTTTCAATCCCCTTAATATTGATTACTCCTGTATCCTAATCATAGATTTCGCATTTCCCATTAAGTCTACCTCTCTGTGCATAGTTTAAATACCAACTGTTTTCACCTCAAACCTTTGTGAAGTAGTATCTATTGGGTGTAGATGTTGTGTATTTGTTGTTAGGCCTTGCCTGAGTGTCCCTGCTAGCCTTGTTCCTCTGGATTAATGTTCTGATTATTGTCTTTTAGGCTGTTCCCCTATTCTGTCCCTGGATCACAATTTGGATGTTGTTTTTTGCCAGTACATACTTTCCAGGTAGCCAATCACTGGACTGTTTTCAGACTCTGCTCCTGAACATTAAAGGTTTGCTCAGCATTAGGATCCCAGACCCTGCTCCTGAACCATGATTTGACATTAAAGTTTCCTCTATGTGACTATTCTTCTGCATCAAGTCAGTTAATCACTAATGGTTTCTTCATGGTCTTATAACCTCTTTGCTATGTAAATTTAGAGTATACTGAGTAATGTTTTATACATCCTTCATTTCATATCTCAGATTTACTTTGGTGTTTGAGGGTTATTTAAATACAGCTTTAAACCTCAGTTTGAGTGTTGTTAGAACTGAATATTTCATATTGAAACGTGTAAAAGTACAGGAAGAGGCTGGTGAATGCATGTGACTTTGACACAGAGGGTTTACTAAAACTGGTGCCTTTAATTATGAAAAAGATTTGAGATTGGAGAATGTAAGGATTATCAGAAAATAAATGGGCTACCATTTTTTAAACCCATCTTCTCCTACTTCCTCCCCATTACTTTTCCTCAGCCAATCTGGCTCTTTTTAGCTTATGGCCCTTATATGCCTCAGGGATACTAGGGTGTAACATACAATGATGCAGAAATGCTAATGAATAGTTAGGCTCACACACAAAGATTTTAATTTATATTATTAAATGGCAAGTAACTTTAGGGTGACACCCTAGATGTGGGTGCCAACCCATCACAGGACCCAGTCATGCACTATGGACAATTTGGCCACGCCAATCAGCCTACAATGCATATCTTTGAACTACAGGAGGGAACTGGCTAACCCAGAGGAAACCTGCAAAGCATGGGGAGAACATGCAAAAAGAGCCAGAGGCAGAGTTCAAGGTGTGAGGCAACAGTGCTAACCACTGAGCCACCATGCTGATAAATAGAAACAACCAAAACAAGTACTTTGAGTTTTAACTATGGGATGTGAGTTACTTGATCATAGTTTAGCAGAATGCAGATCAAATACTAAGAATGAGCACATGAGAATGATGCATAGTTTTGGAGGAGAGGCATGAAACCATGAAGGAAATGTCAGTCAGTATCACAAGTACGGTAAACACGAAATGTCAGTCTATACCTCTCCAGTATCATTACAATCTTAACTGATTTA
The DNA here is from genome assembly GCA_009936485.2 of Gymnarchus niloticus. Classification (NCBI taxonomy): domain Eukaryota; kingdom Metazoa; phylum Chordata; class Actinopteri; order Osteoglossiformes; family Gymnarchidae; genus Gymnarchus; species Gymnarchus niloticus. Next base: position 2,154 of record JAACJT020001433.1, on the reverse strand, counting down.
GAACAATATTGTAAATATTGAAATAAAAAGATCTGTTTTAATTTGAAGAGTAGGATACATGCTGTTATGTATAGTGAAAATGAAAAACAATCAGGTTAGCCAGACCATATTAAAAGTACAGACTCAGTGAAACTAGAGGCGATTCTAGAGTCTGTTGGGGCCCTAGGCAAAAATTCACAGGCGGCCCCCCCTTCAAATTGTGTTCATCACCATTATGTTATAAATACTCTGACACCAACAATAAAATTGCAAAATGTAAACATTTTTAATTTCAAAAGTTTGCATTACTATTATTTTCAAAAATATAAATATTAAGAACAATAAAAAACAGAACAATATGACGGGGTCCCAAGCAGTTGCCTGCCTTGCCTGTTGGCAAGCAGCGCCTCTGAGTGAAACAAAAGTGAGTACTAGAGCAAGAGCAACTATCTGTCTCTTAACAAGGATAAGATGAAAGAGATAATCGTCAGCTTCAGGAAAGCCTATGCTGCTCACTCCCCACTGTACATGGAAGAATCTACAATGGAAGAGCACCACAGTTCTTGCACTTGGCTGAAGACCTTACCTGGGCTTTCAGTACCCCCTCCCTAGCCAAGCAGGTGCAACAGCATTTATGGTACAGCGAATGAAGCAGGCAAGACTCCCATCCCCCAGACTAACCATGTTCTCCCAGGCTGTTTCACTGACTGATTTGGGAATTGCAAAGTTTCAGCCTGCAGGACCCTGCAGCAGTTAGTGCATACAGAAGAAAAAAACAGGATGTCTCTCCCCTCCGTTAAAGACATTTTCCTCAATCACCACACATGGAAAGCCTCCAGCATTGTGGAGGACCCCTCCCACCATTTTTCCTGTTTTCCCCAGGCAAAAAGTACTAGAGCATCCAAGCCAGTTCTGCCAAGTACAGTTTCTTCCCTGAAGCTGTCAAGACATTCAAGTCCACCTATCTGAGTCTACCTATCTATCTACAGTATAATCCCTCACTTCCACTGGCCACTTCACGAATTATTGTCGGTTTCCTGACTGTTCTCTGCTGCTATATTATTTATTATTCAGTGACATTCTCAGGGAGTATGTACATATAGCCTTAGGGTGTGAACATGCTAACTCCACACATACAGAGGAGAGGCAGCATTTGAATCTCCTACTCTGCAGGTGGGAGTACTGCCCACTGAGCCACACAGCAATCATGATCATATATTTTTATTTTTGTTCACATATTAAAATATTGACTGCAACAACTGCATACTGTATGTGTCTGATTAAACACCTTGTATACTGGTTCCTTTTCTGTGGGAATAAAATGAATACTTTGATAGGTCATATCTAGTCATGTGATCCTATGGATTTTGTGGCAATCTTCTGTTTTCTCAGTTTTCTTAAAACCTCTTGCTAATGAAGGCATAGCATCCACATTTGGTAAACTGGCAGCAATTTCATTACTGAAATGAGAAAAAATAGATACTAACTTTATAAATAATTTATATTTATAAATGTAATATATCCACAACTGTCATGTAACCGCTATGGTCCCCATGAGTGACACCCAGCCTATATGTAATTAAAAAATTCAACATTTCTTTTGTCAGTATGTTATTGCTTGCAAAACTGTATTCTTTTATTGGGAGAAATATGATCTTGGATAATAAAATTGACTCATTTTTAAGTATATTCATATTGAATCATGAATAGATACGGGTAACGCAAAAAAATGAGTATTATAAAAATCCCACAAGCCTATGGTGATGTATAACGAGGTGTCTTTGCTCCTCACTTTCTCAGTTTTGTTATAAATTGTCAATAACAAAACTTTAATCATTCTACAGGTTCTAGTCAATCCCATGCCCTCAGCATGTTTTCAGTTTCCTAAGACATTCAAAGAGGTGATGCTAAACTGAAAATGTGAATGACCTATAGTGGACTGGACGACTGCTGTGTTTACCATGTACCATGTTCAGGTCCAAAAGTTGTGAAATGCTTTTAGTTAGGTGTGTGAATGGGTAAATTTCTCTTGTCGAAAAGCATAGCTAATAGTCTTAATGGAAAATCTTGACTAACCAGGGCCAAGTTCAGGCTGCAAACTCGGCTTAACCGACCGTCTGCTAGCTGCTTAGAGTTGTCACCTGAGGTTCATAATATTGAGACTGTGTCTGTTTC
>JAACJT020001432.1:0-15099 GCA_009936485.2 Gymnarchus niloticus | reverse complement strand
CCCGCAACCCCTCCCCACCTGACAGCGGGGGCGAGCGGCCATTAGCCGGGGGCCCCCACACTGGCTGCAGCGGGGGGGGGGGCCGGAAAAGAGCCCCCCCCCCCCCCCAAAGGACACTTAGGCAACTTTTATGTAAGCATGTGTAGTACATTCCTGGATATCAAGTGTGACAAAATGCCTTCATGAACGGGAAGCAGCCGCTGAGGGTGTGCATGACGCTCAGTTCATCCAGCTCAGCCTGGCGGGTTTTTATTTTATTGCATGCGGTCATTTATAAGCTACTGGCACCTGGGTCTTTTTCCATCAGGCCCTTTTGCCGGAGATGGAAGGTCCTGTCCCAGCTACAAAGCTGAGGGCATGCAACCAGGTCTGGGCCAGCACCCAGCTTCTGACCGTTTCCAAATATAGCTGCTGTCCCGCGCGAGGGAAGCCAGGATTACTGCCATAGCTATTTTTAGGCAGTGGCCCCCACCTACTCATTGGGGAGCTGCCTCCCTGTTGCCGGGTGGTAAATAAAGCTTCGGTCAGGAGCCCACACGCTTCGGGAAAAGGGGGCGACTCTTTTGTGAAGAGAGCTTGCAATCCTGATGAAAGACAGTGAACACACAAACCACTGGGTGAGTCAGGGCCACGTGGGACAGCAGAGAACGGTCCGGATGCCAGCATCAAAAGGTCGGGCAGCTCACAGGGAGCGATTTATGCTGCTTGTTATTGACCTGCGGTCTCCACTGCAGGGCCGATCAATAGATGGCGATGGTTCCTGAAGTCAGCACATACCCAGGCGGTGAATCCTCACGTCGGTCAGCGTTTGTGATGCAGCCAAAATCGGAACCAGGCAGTGTGACATCGCCGTGGGCCCAACCAGAATGTTTTTATGCAGACGACCTTCAGAGACCACGGAGGATGCAAACAGGCGGAGATACCAGAGTGAGCAATGCCCCATAAGCAAATTCAAAGAAGCCGGTTCTAGAAACACTGACTAATGTGATTCTCATAAAACTTCACGCCAATACCGCTTGTTGAGCTGGAGCAGATCACAGCTTCTACTGTCCGGTCCAAAAATTTGGGTGGTGGTAGGATTAGTGATTTGAAACTCCCCTGCCTGTCGCTAAGTAGAGCAGAGGTGAGGAATTCCACAAGGCGAACTGTGGACAGAAAACAGTTATCTCACTCCAATGCCTTTCGCCACGTGCTTAGCCCAATCGCCGAGCGTGAGCAGATCCTTCCTGGCTAAAACCAGTTGTTGGTTTACCCAGCGCCCATATGCCGGTCATGCCAGGTCAAAGTCGAACCGAACACAGGAATTGCCCCCAGGTCATTTTGCTAACTGCCATCAGCCTGTAAAACAAGTAGCGTTTAAGAATGCAAGGCATGCAGGCTATGGGAGATAAACACCTGCTGTTTCACCAACTGATGCCATTCAGATAACGTTTATTAGTGAGACATTAAACACGGCCCTCTGTGGAACACGGTGTACAGAAAAGGAAAGTGAGATCGGCGGGGTGGGGCCTTCCTGTAAACGTGTCAGAACATGTCAACAGAACTAACAGGAAACAAATGGTGCCCCGTCCTCACAGAGGCGATCCAGCGGCAGTTAGCACGAAGCAAGCAATGTCCTGAATGGCTCCGTCGCCCGGGAGGGGGGGGGGGGGGGTAACGCAACATTTATATGGCGATGGCCAGGGAAAGCACTCGACCCCTTGGACACCTGCACTGCAAGTGGGCCGCATATGGGCTAGCAGACACGTGCTGTCCTGATTCTGGCTGTAATCGCAGCCTTCGACATTCGCCCTTCGAGCCCGTTGTGTAACAGGACTTCATTTTACGGCTGCACCAGGAGAGAAACAGGATGATGCAGTAAGCACTTAGCCACACCCACTGCCACTTTCTTAAAGGGGAAGGCAGGGAACCCAACAAGTTTGCCGCCTTTTGTTGGCTGCCTTCCCATTTGCCGACTTTATCGCAATTACGCTATATATAATTTCCCCACCTCGTGACCTCGTACAGGAAACGGCTGGCAGGTCAATTAATTTGTAAGCCACAAAGTCACACGCCATGAGTTGTGGGTCAGGCGATAAGAGCAGGGTAAAAGGTGAAGTCATTTTGGTTCAGCCAGGATAAGGAGGAAGAGAAACAAGAAGCAGACCCTTGGGCAGAGAAGGGAAGAGCAGCACGAAACCACTTTGGGCCAAAATGAGAGCAGCATTTCAGAAGTCAGGTGGGCTGCTTGGCTCTGCCTTAATCACCACTCCTCCTTTCAGCTACTTTCTTTACTTGGAGACCCCATCAACACACCAATGCTAGTCAAGGGAGCTAATATCGCATCATTTCCTCTCTGGATTCAGGAAAATGCTTCAAGGCATAAATTAGTGATGTGGTCTTGCCTGAAGTACAATATTAAAGGCAACACACCCTTAGGGGGAAAAAATACACACACACACGATGAACAATTGCAACAGATTTATGTTTAATAAAGTAAGAGAGAATTCCACTTGTACAGTACCAGAAAAAAATGTTTCTAGACTTTATAATTAAGAAGAAAAACCTAAATCTAAAAAAGGTTTAAATCCATCACTCACAAGAGTTGGCAATAATCGTGTCACTTTTTTTCTCTCTCAAATCAAGAAGCCATTTTTAATTTCAAAAACAAATACACAGACTCCCCCCCCCACTCCCACAGGGCAGCTGAGTCCGTGGTACTGCTGCCCGGTCGCAGGAATAACTGCAGCAACAAAGAACATAGTAAAGATGTCATTTTCAAAGTGAAAAGCGTGGCTGTGACCCTGCTGGAGCAATGACTCTCCATTCCAGGTGGAAAAGGACACGAGTCCATAAGGCCATCGGGTCACGTGGGACCACCATTATAGCCATCTTCAGGGGGTCACAAGCAGAACTCGGCCGTAAACACCAAACCTTAATACCCCCCCCCAACTTACAGATCGCAAGAGAATACTGAGCCACAAGGAAGCCAAAACCACGTCTAAGAATCACCAAGCAAGGGCCCTTTGAACGTCAAGGACGACGTGGACGAGAACGACTTTGAGCTTCGAGCGTGGGGCGTGAAACACAAATGGTTTTCAATATTGCTAGAACAAACTGTATACAAGATGGCACACAAATTTGAACTGTGTCACACACTACGTAAAAAGACATCAATTATTACAAACTGACAGCAGTTACCCTTCGTAACTCTAAGGCATCTGTTTTTATAGGGTTACAGTGTCATCCCGCCTCCGGAAAGCCATACACAATGCTGGTTAGCTAAGCTAGACATGAAACGATTTCAAAAACCAGGATTCAGGTGCACAGAAGGTATTTCACACTTCCGAACTGTACTTCAAAACTTATTGTTAAATAGTTCACTTGCACCCTACAGGACTCTGCAATCCTGGAAAGAAATTACATATTAATACAGTGAACATTTCCAATCAGGAGGAACTAATACAGTGGTTAAGTAACATTTGAATCAAACTCGATATAACGATTAATGTTTTAGTGGTTGAGTAGCAGAAATCAGAGAGACCAAGAGCTCCGCAGGGAAAACGTCTTCTGAGAAGTCCTTCAGGTGCATCATTTCCATAGGTAATCTGTGTCATCGGCGGTCGTCTCTTTCTACATACGAGTTTCATGTCTGGTCACTTACTGGGGGCATCCAGAAGCGGAGCTTGAGAAGCCCGACAACACAAAGTTCATCATGAATTATGACAAATTACTTCCTGAAATTCGTTCTCATCACTGATGACCACAATTTTTTTTCTGCTTTCACACATCCCTATCTGCCAAACATTTTTGAACTTTTTTGAGAATGTGCCTCCGCATGGCCAGAGGTTCCCATTGAGACTTCGCTTGGTCTTCTACGCAAGTGAAGACCACCCGGGTCACCAGCGTACTGACAGTCACGGCCCCGCTTACACAAAGACGGGCGTTTAGTGGCGGGAAGTGACCTTTTGACCCAACAGATTGCCCACATGACTTGGGGCCAGTCACTCCTCAATAACGCAAGCCTTTTATGTGGGTTACAGTGGTTAAGAGGCGCTCATACAGCTTAAGTACGGTTCAAATCTAACGAGAAATGCTTTCCCAAGACAGCTGGGGGTCGTGCTAAGTGTGTGTGTAAATGCTAATTTCACCAGGCATCAAAGGCCTCCATTTTTCAAACACTGTTCCCAACCCAGAACTCATTAGTCACCCCTTCCTTGAGAATTGCTTCTAGAATAATCTGTGGATCTTCCCTCATTTCAACAAGTGTGAATACAGAACATAAAAGGGAAGAAAAAATAAAATAAAACGGTAGCTGCAATTTAACCGGGATTTACTTGTTAAAGGTGGGGAAAATTAAAATATCCTTCTTTTAAAAAAAAAAAAAAAAAAAAAAAAGATTCAACACAGGCATCTCTTTACAATATAGTACAGGGCTTCTTGTCCTTGAAGGGGTTTTCTGAGGCTGGGATTCCCATGAGCAGAGGGTCATACATGGCATGTTCACTGCAGTAGTGCATCAGGTCCGCAGAAGCCTTGGACACCTGGAAGAGGCACGACGAACAGGTGGTTACCAGCAGGAATGCTCGCCGACCACTTTCCAGAAGACCACTGCAGAGCTGTTTATCACTTCCAGGATGTTCTCGGGGTTCTTGGAAGACAACCCGCCCACCCCAGCCTTTGATAGCCTACCACCCCGACGCAGCGGGGTCTCGGACCTTTGCAGAAGCCGTGCGTGCTGCCAGCTAACCGGGGGACGAGGGGAGGGGTCACCCACCTTTATCCGCTCGATGTTGGCTTCTATTCTCAGCTGCTGCACGGCTCTCCGCGCATGGGCTATGTTGTTGGAGCTGGGAACTTTAGACGACATGGCAGATCAGAGCACTACCTGTCGGGAGAGAGAGAGGCATGGCTGGGTCAGGGGCAGACCGGGGGGGGGGGGCGGCCAGCCGGCCCATCGGAAGAAGCGAGGGAAAGCAGAGTGGACACATACCCTCACTCAGCCCTCTGAAGTCACCTCCTACAGCCGCACAGCGTCAGATCGGAATTGACCCTGCAAGACAAGACAACAGGGAACTGAAATGCATAAGCCACCGGCAATCAGCTCGCTGACGGCCCCTAGAGGGCACGTGACACACTGCGGTTCTTCGACACAAAGCTGAACCACATCCCACAAGACCAAAAAGACCGCGTCATGCTGTTCTGAGCTGCTGTGACAGGATGCTGTCTGCCTCACCAACCCGCACTGCTTGGGGTCAAAGCATTGACACACTGACCCAAATAACAGAGAAGGTGCAGGAGGCACACGCTCTCTCACGAGGGGCAACAGGAGAGTGTTACACTGCAGGGTGGGGGCACTGGCATTCTGGCTGAAGGGGACAAGTCTCCAGTGACATGGGAAAGGGGACGCGGTTACCGGGGTAGGCAGGCAGCCTGGGTTTCACAAGGATCCTCACAGGGATGGGAGTGCGACTGGCGACAGATGAGGAATGTGATGAAACGGTGATGCTTATACGCTGGCATCTACACCCCGGCACGCTCGGGCACAGATGCCAGGAGCTCCATGAGCCTGGCTCCCCCGGCACAGATAACGACCCCCTCTCTGCCGACCCCAGACACCTCCCTCTCACTTTCCAAACATGCTGTTGCTCCAGATAAGCTGGCCGTTGGAGCCCTGGGAGAGATTAAGTGAAACAAGGGTAACTTGCCCAACCGGTTGTGTCTGGTGCGTCCCGCTCCTGATCACCCCCCCCGGCTCCTTAGCACTTTGGGAACCGTTTCATCTTCCCACGATCACCATGGCGACTCCGCATCCACACCAACAACTTAAAGTTCACCACCCACGTCACCATGACCAAAAAAACAGCTCCCAGGACACAGACCGCCAGACAGAGCACCGAACAGAGAACACCGTCTCTTTGGAGACGTTAAATGCTATGATGGGATTCACTGACACGAGGTGGGGGGGTACGACTGCTCAGGACTTTTTTTTTTTTTTAAACCAAACCCACACTGGCAGTTTCCAAGCAAATGGTAGTCTCATAATACCCACTTGGGCATTGTGAGATAACGGAAGGGGTTCAGATAAATCTGGGTCGCAGGTCAGGCTTTTGGAAAGGTCTGGGATGCATGTTCTTTATCAGCTGGAGCCCAGTTTGGAACGGCCAGGGTGTGAACATCTTTGCATTTCCAGACAATGCGCATTCAAATTCCTTCCAAAGGCTAGAAATAACCCTGGGCTCAGCCCGAGGTATTTGGGACAACTTGCAGGATGGAAAGCAGACCCACTGAGGTGGGACTGCCCAGGGGCCCCCGCCATTTCCGGGCGACGTCAGCCGGCCCCTCACTCGCAGTGACGACCCACGGCTTCCGGGGGTCTTGCTGGGGAGGGATGATTAAAGCGATGCGTCTGGGACAGGAAGGGCAATTAGCGAAGACATCAGGAGAGACGCGAAGGAAGGAACACAGTAATTATGGCTCAAGGGGAGAGGCCTCTGTATGGCAGACTGCCGAATCACCGACTCCCTCCTGGTCAGAACACGAGATCAGACTTGGGTCCAATCTTCCTGAAGACCAAAGCGAGAAAGATTCTGCGAGCGATTCCGCGAGAAAGTGGGAATGTACGTAACAAAGACAGCCACGTCGACAGCAGCCACAGTGCCCCAGCACAACAGACTCAGTTCCATGGTGAGTTGGCACATGGCCAAGGCCCCACAGTTAGGTAACTGTGCTCAGCAGTGGAGGGGGGGGGCGTCACGGCTGGTTCACGGTGCCACACGGCCAGCTGGCAGTTCTCCCAGCCCCTCTGCTTCAGTCAGTACCTCTTACTACCCATGGAGGTCCCGGCCAGACCACCCAGGCTGCAGCAGCGGGAACCTGCTGGAGCGTCACAGAGACCACCCCGAGCCAGAGACTCGTGACGTTAACCGTCCTGGAGAGTCAGACTCAGAGATGCTAGGATACGCTGACAGGGTAACGGGGTGTGGCACAGGTGACAATCCAGGCAGGAAGGAGCCCCGTCCTTTGGGGGTACACACACACGAACTCCTAATCAACCTCTGGGTCTCCATCAGAACTCACCAGGCCGGCTGATCATTTACCAGTCACTTCCCCCACCTGTTGCCTAGCAACAGGACATCCCAACCAGTACCGGAGGCAGACTGCGGGTCCAGGCACAGACAGTAGAGACCCGGTGACTCGGCGTCGGCTGCTCTACACATCCTGGGAGTGTTTGGGCATCAACAGCAGGCCCCGAGTTTTAAAGCCCTTATTAGCGCTAATCTCCACGACCTCGATGCTATCTGGGAGACGGACGGGCATCCGGGCACCGGGTGGGTGGGGGCCGCATTTCCCACACGAGGAGTTTGAGTCACACAGCGCTGAAATCAAACTGCCAGAATTCATGTGGAAAAATACAGCTGAAAATGCCTGAAACAGCTTGAAGCCTGTTCTATTTTTAGCCTGCCTGAATCAGGACACGAGTTGCTCTCACACAGCAGAAACGCATGCAAGTTTCTGGCAGAAGTTGCGAGATACGCTGATGTACTATAGGGACAGATATTTCCCGCATCAGTCTGACTCCCAGGGTCCAAGAACACGTTTGTTTTACCCAGACCCACAGTGGGGCAGGTATCTGAGGCGTAAACTTAACGCCCGTCTCCCAAACCCGAGGGAAACGGGGTCGTCGCTGCAAATGGCGGCCTGGCGGCACCCAGTGGGAGACAGACACGCGATCCCCCCCCCAAGCTTACTGTGTGGCCTAACCCCAAGCCACAGATGGGAAACTTCTGCAAATCTGAAAACAGACAGAGAAATGCGTTTGTTTTTTGGCAGCCAGTTGGGAAAGATGCCCAGACTGAGTCCAGGCAAATTCCACATCCCATTCCTGGGGAACGATGGGAAAAGGATGGGGGGGCAGAATGCTCCCAGAACTTCCTGCTCGGTGAGTCTCCTCACACATCCTGCCCAGGAAAAGTAAGACACATCCAAAGATCAAAGAGCTACTTTCCTGTGTTTAGACTTCATTTGGTCCAAAACAAGACCATATCTTTCCCAGACCGTAAAGCATGCTGCAGGCTGTTATTTCAAAAGGTCCTGTGGCGGTCCAGAGAGAACCAGGCCAGACACAACCCCCATACCGGGCTCCGGCGACAGGGCAGAACCATGGCGGTGGAGGGCTTCCTGCACACATAACCACGTGTCTAAGATTCTGTACCCTGCTCACAGCGCCCCCTATGCTTGGGCTGTGATAGACGGCATTCCCCATATTCAAGCACATGCCAGCGGCAGGTGCATGCTGGGGGGAATGCCGCGTCCTACTGTGGGCACCCAGGGGAGAGCAAGATTCCTGAGGGGGAAGGCTAAGAGAGACGTGAAGCGGAGCGTCCCAACCTGCCAAGAGCTGAACCCGGGACACCAGGTTCAGGAACAGGCCGCACCTCATCCACGGCTTCAGTCCCAACCCACAGTACAGGCAGGCGGGGGGGGGGGGGGGGGTGGTTATCTCTAAAAGGCCTGTTTTTTTTCCCAGGCTGGCCAGATCCTGCCTTTGGTGGCATTTTTTGGCAGAGCGCTTATCTGTACAGAGGCATGAGGACAGCCATCAAAGGTCTTTTCGCATTTATTTCAGATGCTGCCTCAGGGGACCTACTCCTGCATGCATGCATGCATGTGTGAGAGAGTGTGTGAGTGGGATTGAGAGAGGAGGGCCAATAATTAGCATGACTAACCCTCTCTCCCATGAACATACACTGTCCGCACCAACGTGATTCCCATGAGAACAGGCTCTATCGCCTTGGTTTCTGGTCTTGCCTTCAGAGCTGCATGGCGCCACCGGGAGCCGACAGGACGACGCTCGTACTTCAGTGTGAGCGAGCGACTCTACCTACATACCGACTGTTCCCTCACACCCCACATACGGCGATTACGTCGAGATCGCAAGCTGTGGAATGCAATGTTGGCACTACTTGCAAAGGTCTGAGTCGGTTCAGGGTTGGTGGAAAGTTGGGGGCAGCAGCCTGAGGAACCAGGGAGCTTGTGGACTGGACCGGACCACAGCCTCGCTGAGGAATTCCTCTCTAGCGGGCGGCTGGAACAGGCAGCAGGAAACAGGACAGGAGAAACCTGAGCAAACAGACAGAAGACCGGCGTCTCAGCGGGGGGGGGCTCAGGGGGCGGCACCGTTTCTCACAGCAGGACCTTATTTTATTTTTTTTTCTTCCAAACAGAGCCGTACACAGCCTCGCACTGACTAACACCAAGACAACCGACCTCAGGCTCCCTGCTGTGCAGCAGGGAGCCACATACCATGACTGAGGCTGCTGGCAAGGGAGGAAAGGACCCTCGGCTGTCTGGAACGTGCCTGCGGACTCCATCCGGCAATACCAAACAGCGCGCACACGCACACGAGGGAGACGGCTGGCTAACTTCCTGGCCCTCTCCGACTTTCCAGGGGCTCTTTGCTGTCTAGACAGCACCCTGGGCACAAACTTGAGACAGAGGCATCCTGAAAACCCACAGCCTTGATTATCACACACACGCCACAGGACGTCCAAGATGCAAATAAATCAATCCTGCTGCACTTCTGGGAGTACAAAGGGTGTCTGATTTAACCGTGCAGCACAGAAAGTGGGGAGGGTGTGAGGGAGAGAGATGGAGGAGAGGACGGGAGAGAGGGAGCGAGAAAGAGGACCAAAGGTCAGCTTCCTCTCAGGTACATCCACCCTTCATATCTGCGGCCAGCAAACACCCTACAACTGCATGGGGCGTATCTTGGAAGGTCAGAATACGTGCGTAAACTGGGCTAAGAATAGGCACGCTCCATGTGCCGAGGGTAGTGTTATGCACTTACGGTAGTTCTCTGTAGCGTGATCTGCGTCAGAGAGTCTCGCTCACAGCCTTCCCCCCCTCGAGGGAGGGGTTCTGCACAATGCCTCCATTTATCTCCCCGTTAGCAGCTCCAAGAGCCACCGGCCGGCTTCGGCCGCGAGCTCTGGTCTTGGCGGGCCATTCTGCGGGAGCCCGCCCTGGGAGCATTCACATGCAAATGGGCCTCGGCAGCTCTGGCACGGGGGCGGGTTGGCAGTTTCAGTCACGCGACACCGATACTCAAGGCCCACGTTAACCATAGCGTGACTGAGCGTGCGCCTCTCCACCCGCACCACAACCGAAGATCCATCCTGTGGCTTTCCAAGGCAAAGTAGGGAGCTGCACGAAACTGAGCACAAGGCACCCCGTGGGACCGGCAGCACTACACGCTGTCACACGGCTCCCCGTTCTGTCACAAGGGATTGGGGGAAGGAAAAAAAAACAGGACCTTCACTGCCGACCTGGTGCCTATTTTATGGCTGAGTGAGGGTGCAGCTGAAAATTTTTTCTCCCCCTAGGGCTCAGTATCAACGGCAATCCTCATGCGAACCCCCCCCCCCCCCATCAGGGGTGTGCCACCCCGATCCGTAAGGGCACGCCATAATCCTTAGAGATGGCGACAGGCGTACTGTGTTTCAACGCGCACTTTTCCCGCTGTCCCTTACAAACACACTCCCGTTTACTCACGCTCGCACTGATGGCGTCATCACGAAAAGCTGACTGGTGGACATGCCTGTCCAGGGCTGTGAAATCTGCAAGTGCATGGTACAGTCGATCAGGGCACAAGCAGCTGGGTGTTTATGAAAGGTGATGACCGCAGGACAGATTACGGTGGGACGGCCATCTTCCATGCCACAGTTAAGGCAGAAACGTTAAGCTGGGAAAACATCAGAGTCATGCTGACAAGGGAAACCCCTAATCAGCTTGAGGGAAATCAAGTCATGGCAGGAGCCTTGACAAGGCCCGGGGACCGGGAGCCAGAGCCCCAGCCCTGAAAAATCCCCCTGTTGCAGACCCCAGGGCAAATACTCCACCTCCCCCAATGTGTCCCACAAAACTGACAGTTTGCCATTAGAGCACCTTAGCTCAAGATGCCCTAATCTCACAGGAACGAGGGGGCAGCATCCCAAACATTGCCCTGCTGACTCGCAGGCTCCCCCTGTTGGTGTGGGCAGAGGTGTACAGACACCCTGCACATTTAAATACCTATCACTATGTATAATACAGCAGGGCAAGTCTCGGGACTTGAACTGACCACCTAAAGGTTATAAATCCTTGCCGTTCACCAATAGATCACCAAATGTGAAAGTCTCACTGCCACAGTGGGGACAGAGCTAATGATTTTCACTCTTGGCGGTGCTGGGTGTGAGACAAGCTTGCAAGCTTATTGCCAGGTGTTTCCACTCGCGTGCGAGAGAGCACACATTTGTAAACAGATACCTGCAAGTCATTCATTGCACAATTTGTGTACGTAAGCTAACACGTTAAAACAGCGATGGTGGAGCTGCAGGAGGCGTGTCCCTCTGAGCGTCTCCCAGTCCGCTGCGCGCACGCGTCTGGAAGCGGCGGGGGTCTAAAGCCACACACTGTCTGGCAGGGTGAAAGGCCCAGCGGGGCTCCCCCGTGGGGGGCCAGGGGCCGAACGGGCCAGGCTGGGCTCCTGCTGAGTGATGGGGGCAGACAATGGCAAGTCCCCGCCGCATTCCAGGTGTCCAGTTTCACACAGACCGGGGGGGTAACTGAAGCAGAATTTCCCTTCAGCGAGGCACGCTGCAACTTAGATTCCCCGAAACACGGGGGGCTGTGAGAATGATCTCAGCTTGAAATCAGCATGCAACATCTTCACCAAGGCCGGCCAAGCAGATGACATCACCATACATCTCCTGATCTCCCCATATAAGGATGCGCTCCTCTCAGGACCCAAGGGGAGAGAAACACGGACGGTCACCTGACTGCCTGACTGCAATGATATCACCTCAGGCTGCTCTGCTAGCAGCTGACCTCATGGGCAGAGTTGGTGGGGGGGTGGTGGTGGTTAGAACTCTGGTAGGTCAGCTGTGCAAGCCTGCAGTCTCCTGGCTCATGCACAGGGCCTGGCGGTCATGTGACTGTAGTCTGGCTCGCTGTAGTGCATTATTCCCAAACCTGTCTTGCTACTTGCCCTACTCCTGGTTAGGCGATTTTCCCCATCGACATGTACAGGAAGGAGAGAGGAAGAGAAAACACAGAATGCATTCGAATATTTTCTCAGAAAGGCAGACCGGTAATACATCTTTGCATCTTCCTGCGTTTCATAAGACTCGTGATCCGCAGAAACCCTGATTCTAGTCGCGGCCTTGACCTGCATCGCATAACACACTGACACATCGGGTCAAGAGTCTTGGGACCACTGGCCCAGAGCAACCGGTGGATGTGCACGAGTGACCCCCAGAGGCAATCAGCACTCCAGCAGCACAGGGCAGCAGTCAGCAGAGCAGACAGGGCAGACTCTTCAGGAAGCCCCTCCCCACGCACAGCTACGCACCACCTTACTGCACCCGCTGACTCCCTGCCCTGCCCCCCATGCCCAGAGGCCTCTCAATACGGCCATTCTTTCGAGGGCCATGAAAGCCGCTTTGGCACACGTGACGCCATCTGCGGTGGGTGCCTCCCAATCTTACCTGCAGCTGGGCAGCTCTGCACGCCAGAGCTTATTCACACGAGCAAAGTCATTTAAGGTCAAAGGTCGCTAAAAACTGCTCCTTAAGTTGCAGGAACGCACGACTGGGAATTTGAAGTCCGCCAAAGCCGAAGAAACCATGCTTTTGTCCCCTCGCCCTGCCTTGCATGCTTTTCATACTGTTCTTGGGAAATGTTTTTGCGAGGGATAAACAGAACCAGAACGGGCCCAGCAGCTTTGCGAAGACCTTCGGGCACCACCAAGCCCGTTGCTGTCTCTCCGGATCCACTCTCGAGAACAAAGGAAAACTCTGAGCTCCCATAGTGCCGTGCGGAGGTGCACCAGGAAGCCCACGGGAAAAGATTAGCAAAACAACGACTTCAGTGCGACTGCATCTGCAGACCTGCAGAGGATCGTGGCCAAGATGGAAGGGGGGGGGGGACAGAAAGGTCACAAACAAGGAAGGCGGGACTTCCCATTCCTACAAAGAAGCAGCCGGAGATGCTGTGGCCTCCATATTAATGACTGAGAAAGGGGCCATCGGCGAGGAAGCACGTGCACTCGGCCCAGCCTCCCCGTAGGAGTCCACATCCAAGCCGAGGCAAAAACGGCCATGCAGCCGCAGCTGGAGTTTCCTCCGATGAGTGCAACTGGGAGTATTTTTAGACCTTGCAGTGAAAGCAGCAGGAACAAGTCCAACGTCCGCAGAGGAAGTTCTGACAAAGTTCTTGCGAAGCGATAAACGAAGATAAGTGGCAAATCAACAGCCTTTGAGAAATGAAGTTCCAGGCAAATATTCAAATCGGGCTGCACATCAGCGTGTTTAGGAGTGCAACTCTGCTACGCTGTGCAGCAAGCATATTCAGAAGGGGATCATCTTACATTCATAAAAAATAACGTTCAAATGGTCAGCGATATCGGTGACGTGCAGGGCTCTCCGTTTATCGTTCCCTATATTTGCACAGAAATTTTCACTGTCTGAAACGTGATGCTTTCCCACAGCTTGAAAACGGCAGAGCCAGTTTTATTAGCAAGCCACAGCAGTTTTTCGCACCCAGGTCTGCCATCTCAGCAGGTCCACGGGATCTCTTCCGGGCAGCCGCTGCGTGTCTGACGTAGCTAAATCCAGCTGGCAAACCAAAAAGGAGAAACGACGGCTCTCGCACGCGTCAAAGACTTTCTCCAGAAACGCACCTTGTCGTCTCAGCAGGAAACCGCATCCCACAACACGAGGGCACGAGTCTCTGCTGAAAGCGGCATCCATTTTTACCCGTGACTACCTACAGGACCACAACTCACCAGTTCATCTGCTTGCTCTGATGCAATCGACATCTTCAGAGATCTGAAGATGGCAGACTTTCATGCAGAGGTTATCAGGCAGGCTCTGAATATTCTAGGACGAATCGGATTCACGGATTCATTTGCAAGGGAACACCAAAAGATGGCTGAAGTACACTTGGTCAGCTCTACCCGAGTGACCCAGAATGGACTGGAAAGCCAAAACTCAGCGGCAAGGGAGGTCATCAGGATCTGGGACATTACACACGACCAGGACGGAAGGAGAGCTGCAGTTCTAAGAAAGCGCAAGCGAAACATCCTCAGGATAAAGGGAAAATGCACGCAGGCAGTCAGGCATGCGGGGAACGCAGCCAGAGGACAGAATTCCTGGGCGGGCCTGGAGAAGACACCAGGGCGGGATGTCAACGAACCATGGCAGCTTGTCGCCTCCGTATCAGACGCCAGAATGTTCCATGGAACGTGGAACAATGTTCCAGAGCAACACGATGCGCACTGAGGGTGGTTACATGATCGCAGTAAGAATAGAAAGTTAACACCGACCCAGCAGGAGATGTGCTGGGACATTCCAGGAAGTTGATAATCTGTCAGTTGGGGGGGATAACAATTAACAAGCAAGGTTACACAAAAGATACAACTGCATCAAGACCCTTCTTCCAGGTTTCAAACAGTTAAGTCCAGGTAAGTCCATTCAGTCACGTGGAATTTCCTGAAAAAACCTATGACTTCATCCTGGCCCACGCTGCTGGTTTCAGGTCCCCCCCGTGACAAGGGGGCGGAGTCTGCGGCAGGATGATGTAAGGCAATCAAAATGACAACCAGGAAGTGACAAGAATCCTGAGAGAGCAGAGATCAGGTCTGGTGTCCATTAGCGTGCAGGAAAACCTCCCTGGTAACTCGCAGATCACCATAACCGGAGCTGGAGACATTCCCGTTCTCTGGTCGCCTCGGTCATGTTCATTTGCCCATGTCAGATGACCTGACGGTTATTCACCTATCGCCCCCTTACTGCATTGCCATGACAGTATTCTACAACCAGACCCACGTCTCGACTGCCTATGGCCTTCCAAAACAACTCAGAGTGGCAGGAGGACAAGGGCATGAGCAGAGCTGTGGTGTGAATCGCCACCAGACATGGGAGTCGGACAGCAGGCCTGAGGACATGAAAACGGGTAGAATGTAGGATGGGAGGATCCCTCTACTGGTACGAGGAACACGGCTCCCTCTGGAGGCCCATGTGAAAGGGCACAGACAATGATTAGTTGAGACTGCGTTGCGTCGTGTCACCCCCCCCCCCC